>JABXWE010003614.1:0-46650 GCA_014611495.1 Limonius californicus
GAATGGCAACCTCGACACCGTAAGGTAAAGGAGGAATTGATAAAGAAAGAATATATATATATATATATATATATATAAATATATATATATATATATTATTTATGCTGTGATTGGCTTCTAGGAGTTCTTCCGCGTAGCAACTTCTTGGTCCTGGGACGAACCTTTGTGTTTAAAGTTTTCTACAAGTTGCTATAATAAAGACATTAGGAAATAAAATCGCACTATTATGATTTCCCGTATATGTATGTATGTATGTCTGTATGTATGTCTGTATGTATGTCTGTATGTATGTCTGTATGTATGTCTGTATGTATGTCTGTATGTATGTCTGTATGTATGTCTGTATGTATGTCTGTATGTATGTCTGTATGTATGTCTGTATGTCATGTCTGTTATGTATGTCTAGTATTGTATGTCTTGTATGTACGTCTGTATGTACGTCTGCTATGTATGTCTGTATGTATGTCGTATATATGTCTGTTATGTATGTCTGTATGATATGTTCTGTATGTATGTATTATATATT
Source organism: Limonius californicus (assembly GCA_014611495.1). Classification (NCBI taxonomy): domain Eukaryota; kingdom Metazoa; phylum Arthropoda; class Insecta; order Coleoptera; family Elateridae; genus Limonius; species Limonius californicus. The sequence continues at coordinate 527 of JABXWE010003614.1, forward strand.
ATATATGTATATATATATATATATATGTTGTGATTGGCTTCCAAGAATTCTTCCGCGTAGCAACTTCTTGGACCCGGGACGGACCTTTGTGTTTAAAGTTTACTCGAAGTTGCTATAATAAAGACATTAGGAAACAAAATCGCACTATTATGACCCCCTGTATATGTAGGTATGTATGTCTGTATGTATGTCTGTATGTATGTCTGTATGTCTGTATATATATATATATATATATCCATATGCCGTGATTGGCTTCCAGGAACTGTTCCGCGTAGCAACTTCTTGGTCCTGGGACGGACCGGGGTGGTTGTCTTAATATATACATATATATATATATATATATATATTTATTGATTTGAGAAGGTTATGTTGCTCTAAATTAAGGTTCGTTGTAATAAACGAACATTAGTAAATATGAAATGTCAAATCGTTATCTGCAAACGAGTTCTACTTTGTTAAAATATGAAAATCCTTAGTGATTAATATTAAACATTACTGTTGTTAGTGACAAGTATATGCTTACACTTAGGACTTTTAAAGTATATCCTATTGAGAAAAGATGATACTACGCTGAAGGGTATTTCATTCCGTAAAATTAATTTTGTAACCCCAAATATTTTGATAAATTTAGTCTTTGTCACTATATTCACATTTAAAACCAAATGTGTATGAAATATTTATTTCACACACCCTATGCAGGAAATTCGTATTAAATTCACCCTTATGGACATTGTATTCCTTAAAATACACTTCCACTATCTGTAATTTACTTATCGATTGTTAATATCCAAGTTATACACATACCGAGAAATTAGTCGAGTTAAACTTTCGACTTATTTTAGCACTGTCTCGAGAATTAAATAGTAACCCACTATTATGTTCCTCTTCCATATTGATTTTGCAAGGTAATGTTGATCAAAAATACAGTTCCTGGTAACAAACAAACATTAGTACATATGAAATTTCAAATCGTTATCTGCAAACGATTCCTACGTTGTTAAAATATGAAAATGTTAGTGATTAATGTTAGAATCACGTTACTGTTAGTGACAGCTATGTACTTACACTTAGGACTATTGACGACTATTCAGGAAACGTGTTACCATGCTGAAGGGTATGTCATCCCGTAAAATTGAAAATTTAAACATATTTTCTTTTAATTCCACATTTACATTCAAAATAATCAAGTGAAAACAATCCACATGTTTTAAAATTTACTCACCTCAAAAACTATAATTTTAGTAATATATTTATTCCACGCATTCTATGCAGAATATTTGTATTAAATCCACTCGCACGGGCGTTACATTCCTTAAAAAACACCTTCCACTATCTTTAATTTACTTATCGATTATCAATCTAAAAGTTATACACTTACTGGGAAATTAGTAAAGTTAAACTTTCGATTTCTTTTAGCAGTGTATCGAGGATTAAATAGCAACCCACTAATGTGTTCCTCTTTCTTATTGATTTCAGAAGGTAATGTTCCTATACACGTATTTCCAATTTCAAAATGTTATCTGCGACCGATTCTTACTAGTTCAAATATCAAAATGTTTCCTTATTAATGCTAGAATTACGCTTTCTTACTTAAAATTAGGACTTTTAATGTCTATCCTATTCAGAAAACTTGATACCATGCGGAAGAGATTTCATCCCTTAAAATGTATTTTGCCAATCCCGAAGAGTTGCACAAATATATTCTTTGAGGCTTTCGCGGTTTCTCGAACTGTCAATATTACAATTTAATTTCGGTTTAGACCGCGTCGTCATTTGGGAACTACACCCAGCATTATCAGGTAAGGGCCGACCTGTAGCTTATCTGCCTTTACAAGCATTGGCTCTAGTGGCAACGCAGAATCGTACATAAGGGTTTCCTGTGACTTTGTCAACAAGATTAAAAGTTTACGGCTGTGTGAAGGAGATATTTTAGTCAGTTTTGACGTTGTGTCCCTTTTTCACAAAAGTACCGGTAGATGGTGTGTTAGAGATCCTAAGAGATAAAGTACCTACAGATCTAAACCAATTAGTCGAAATATGTTTGAAAAACACCTTTTTCAGTTGGAATGGCAGCTTGTATGAACAGGTTAAAGGAGCGGCTATGGGTTCACCGCTATCACTTGTTGTTGCAAACATATACATGGAAGACTTTGAAACCAAAGCTTTGGCAGCAGCTGATCTCTAAATAGTGGTTCAGATATGTAGACGATATGTTCGTCATTTGGTCGCACGGCCGCCAAACACTAGAACAAATTCTAGTACACCTAAACTCAATTCATGATCAAATCCAATTCACAATGGAAGTAGAGGGAAATGGCAGTATTTCATTCTTAGACGTACATGTTACATGTAAACCAGATGGCAGCTTGGGGCACGCAGCTTACAGAAATAAAACACACACAGACAAGTATTTAAATGAAAATTCGCATCATCGCCAGATGCAAAAAGCAACTGTGCTAAAAACTCTAACAACCAGAGCAGTTCGAATCTCAGATGCGGAACACCTACAACAAGAGAAAATTAATCTCTTGATGTTGTTACAACAAAATGGTTATACAGCCACAGAGAGCAATCCGCAATGCGGAACAGCCCAAGGCTAAGGAGGAACTGGCACCTCCGGAAGGCTTAGCTTTTCTACCTTACAGTAAAGGCACCACTGATAAGATTGGACATGTTCTTAGAAGGTACAGCATAAAGACAATATTTAGGACTAATGAAACTTTGGGAAACGGTTTCAGATCCGTAAAGGATCATGTATCAAATTTTACATTAGCCGGGATCTACAATATTCCTTGCTCCTGTGGCTCAAACTACATCGGACAAACTGGTCGTTCCATTGAGTTAAGATTGCAAGAGCACAAAGGTGATTGCAAACATAAACGCATCACAAAATCTGCGGTGGCTGAACATACTGGTTTAACTGGACATAAGATGGACTTTGACAATACTCGGGTACTTGCCAGAGTGCCTCATTACTTTCCTCGTATCATACGTGAAGCAATTGAAATTGAAAAACAACCTAACAACATAAACAGGGAGGATGGTTTTAGACTCAGTAAAGCTTGGACTCCAGTAGTTTATCCTCTATGGACTCCTACGCATCATCGATCACACGATCACGCTCTACCAGGTCCGTCCTTGCCCAACGGTAACAGCCAACCAAAACCCCGTCGTTCTGCCCGACTGGCTCAAAGAGGTTTAAATACTTCCGCTTCCCGGATCTGAGTTCAGTGTTCTATTCACACTGAAGATGCAAGCTGCAATGGCTTGCGAAACGTTAGTTTGTATGGGTTCACAAACAGCTAACAGGCGTAAGCCGATTAAGTATTATTGTCCTGGCAAACAAAATACATCAAGATCAAATCCTTGTCCGCCCCAAGGTTTGAATAATATAAGCACACGGCCCTGTTTAGGCAGGCAGGACCTACGAACAAATATTGCTCAAACTTCTAGAGCAAATGCTTGTAAAGGCAGACAAGCTACAGGTCGGGTCTTACCTGATAATGCTGGGTGGAGTTCCAAAATGACGACGCGGTCTAAGCCGAAAGTAAATTGTAATATTGACAGTTGCACAGATGTTATTGTTCACATCACGTTCACATTTGAAGCAATCTTCTCTAGACAATCCGCATATCGTAAAAACTTTTTACCCGTTTGAATCTGATATTATATATAATATATTAATTCCCCGCACCCTATTCAGGAAATTTCTATTCCTTCTTCATTGGCATTAGAATCCTTAAGATATACTCCCACTATCGTCAATTCACTTATCGATTATTAATCTACAAGTTACAAATTTACCGATTTATTTTAGCACTGTCTCGAAGATTAAATGGTAAACCACTAATTTGCTTTTTTTCTTATTGATTTCAGAAAGTTGCAATTTTTATAGCTGTGTGAAACGATTTTTACTTAGTCTAAACATAATAATGTTCACTGATCGATATTTGAATCACGATCCTGCTTTTTACAGGAGTGTGTATGATGTTGTGTGTGGCGATGATACTTCTCTTGGTTAGCCAGTGGTTAGGAGAAACGCCGTTAATTGTAACCCAATGTCGAATGGATTACCGAGCTCGATACCGATCTTAGGAATTTCAGAAAAATTTCTGCCTATCCGAAGGGTCGAACCGAGGACTTCGCATTGCGAGCCTAGCCGTCTTACCACTGGGCTACTCGGGGTTATATATATATATATATATATATATATATAAATTGACTTATTTTGATCCATTAAATTTATGACACATTTTTTAGAAGCAGTGTGTATATATGGGTGTAGTATAGCCTATAATTCTACAATCTTTAATATCAAAAATTGTTACTCTTATCATAATTCTAATAAAGAAGTGAATAAAAATCGCAAAAATTTTGAGTATTTGGAAGAAATATTTTTCAGTCCTGCTGGACTCTAAAAGATGGTTTAAAACAAGTTTTGGTCTGTACATATACGCTGTACCTCGAATACTACTGGATTGATTTTATTGAAATATAGAATTACAAGGAAATTAATCGCGTGTAAAGTCTTCTTGAAACTTTACACAACCCAAACTCGAAATGGAAGTGGCTCGTTAGGAAAAACCTATTTAAAATTTGTAGAGCGTTTAAATTCAAAACAGGATTAATTTTATTGGAAATTGTCAAAAGATGGCGCATAAGTAGCTCAAATCGTTAACTCTACGTTCTAATATTCGAAATAGAAACAACGTAGTCCTAAAGACTGTTTGCTTAATCATTAAATAATGCATACAATATTAATAACAGCAATTTAAATAATGCAGTGATTGTCAAACATACGCACTGCACTGGTAAATTACAGATAGAGGCAACCGAAGAGAAAAATTCAGCAAATTTGTATCTGGATTTGCGCCATTTATTTTCTAGAAATCAGATTACAATATTAAATATTAGAGTTCTGCAGATTTGTAAAATGTGCCCATTAATTGAGCACGAATTGGCGAGACAAGGCAATAATAAATAGACTTAGAGATCCAAAACAACAAAATATAAATGTATCAAAGAATTGTATACGTTAATGGTTAATATATTAAAATTTGTAAGATATACCTTCACGGGTTTTTAATTATTAATTGACAGAGTACGTCCCCGAATCTCAGAAATTTCTATTTTCTCACTTATCAAAAAGGACTTATAGATCAGTAATTGTTTAAATTATGTATAAAATATACAAACCATGCCATGGTCCGTTTTTGAATTTTGCAAGAGTCGAAATTCAGATAAACTTGTTCTAGTGAAGTCTTCCTATATAAGATTATTTCGCCTACATTTTATACGTATCTACATCTGTTCTAGTACATGAAATATACATATTTGCGTATATTGTTCCTGTGTAATTGAATAATTTTTTTCTAAAGCATCTAATGTGTATGTCATCCCTTAAAATGCACTTTCCACCCCCAAAAATTAAAATGTTAATTTGACATCATGTTCAAACTAGCCGTATCGGTATAACGTATAAAAATGATAATGTACAGGGTGTTCTCTTATAGTAGTATTAGTAGTAGTCAAAGGGATGCACAAATACAGGGTGATTCACGGGATAGTACGAGACTACCATTCTATAAATAGGCAACCCAACATGTATATTAGTATTGCGTATTGACTATAAACCAGATATGCCTGTTTGATATGTTTTACAGTTCACATCTAAATTAGAAAAAATTGCACTTTATGATATTTTCAATACTTAAATTAGATATTTATAAATAAGATTATGTTTTCGATCTAATTTACTCTGTTTGAAAGTTGGGTGGAATACAATGCCAAGCGTGCCAGACATCTCTGATTCATAATACTGCCAATAAAAATGTATAAACTATAATAACTTATTATATGTATTTTGTGTTGCCTATTTTTTTCGTATGGTTGGCTCATTTCCCCGTGGATCACCCGGTGTAAAAAATGCAAGTATTTCACCAAAAATATGATATGTAGCAAACAGAACAATGCCAAAGAAATGTACAGGGTGGTATATTAAAAAAATTCGTTTGTTTGTTATCTTAGATATTTATAAACAGATTTTAATGATTTCACACTTTCACACTTACTTTATTTAAAAGCTGAGTAGAATGAAATGCCAAACATACGAAACAGGCATCTCTGATTCCAATGAAAACTTAATAATCCCAGTATCTTGTGATATGCATTTTGGGTTGCCTATTTTTAGAATGGTAGGCTCGTACACTTCCGCGAATCACGTGATTTGAAAATACAGGAGATTTCAGCAAAAATATAGTAGGGACAAGCTGAGAAATGCAAGAAAAACACAAAAAATGTACTTAGTTTATGTGTTATCTTATATATTTATAAATGAAATTTTGTTGTTTTCGATCACACCCACATTGTGTAAAAGTTGAGTAGAATGAAATGCCAAACATATTAAGCATATTTGATTCATAATACCCGCAATAAAAATTTAGAAATCTCAGTATCTTGTGATATATATTTTGGGTTGTCTATTTTTCGAATGGTAGGTTCGTATTCTTCCGTGAATCACCCTGTATAAAAACAGGATGTTTCAACAAAAATATAATAAGGGGCAATTTTAGCAATACAAAGAAATGTACAGGGTAATATATTATGAAATTCAGTTTCAATCGCTTCCAATTGAGGCAGGTTCTTGCCCAACGGCGGGCTAATAAAGAATGCCAGAAAGAAGTAGCTTCTGATATGTATTTTGGGTTGCCTATTTTTCGAATGGTAGGTTCGTCTCCCCTGTGAATCACCGGGTGTAAAAATATAGGATAGTTCACCAAAATTATGATATGTAGCAATCAGAACAATACAAAAAAAATAAAAAATATACAGGGTGATCTATTAATAAAATTCAGTTCTTTTGGTGTTTTTTAAAAGAAATTATCGAACAAAGTGTGGGTTATGGATTCAGTTAGCTTTAGTTATAAATGTTAAAAAAGTTGGATATGGTTGAAAGTAATTTACTCTCCAAATGTAGGAGCACACAACGTGCGAGCATTGTGATTTTATAGTATATATGACGTTAACGTAAACAACATGCAAACACAGGTTGAAGTATGGAAAAGAGTAAGGGTAATGGTTCAGTCGTTTTTGATACCCTAATTCCACCATAGAATTCTGTTATACACAAGTTGAAATTTAAAATTTTAATAGTAAAATAACTGAAATGTGAAATAATCTCATAATGGGTAATGCAGAACGGCATTATATAATGTGCTGTGGAGTGTTTCAAATACTTATGCATATCACAAAGTTTTTTGTCGAGGCCTAAATTACATCAGAATGTAAAATCGTTATAACCTTATTATGCGAACATAATGCATGTTGCTTATTTTTTAGTGGAAGTTTATACGAAACCTTAATAATTATGTGTACTTCCCGAGTTTTTTAGGTTTCGTTACATTATAATAACACACAGAAAAGAGCCAAAAACGGTAGGTAGGTCTAAACAATTTATACTCCAAGATAACTAGCTAAAGTGTAAAGCAAAACCTCGCTAAATAAGTTATGAATTCAAAACCATGTAAACGACTTAGTTTTTTGGTGCTGGCTAGGATTGAACTAAAAGCGTACTTCTAGCCTCCTGTATATCCTGTTGCGCTGCGATAAATGGTTGAAAATATGTTTTCCATTTTCTAAGAGCCTTCCTTCCTTCAATTCTCAAACTAGTTAATTTTGTGCTAATAGTTACTAAGCTAAGTTTAACTCTAGCCCAAACATTATTGCATCATCGTGTAGGTACTTACCCGGAAACTTACTAAAGCAGTAATAGTCAGGTCGCAGGGTAAAAGGAAATTTTCCCCTGGGCGTTGAAGGGTTACAAGTTAAGGAAGGTAGGCAGAATTGCATACAATGTATTAAGTTTTTTCATTAAATTTTTCCTAGAATATTTTTTTCTTTTATCGCTCTACAGTAGAGCTCAAATAACAATCCGCCTGCTTATAGATTCATAAAATATGGATACTATTTCAGAGACGAAGGAACCTCAGATGACTATTTGCTGTATGAAGTCGAAATAATTGGAGGCATGCATGTTCGGAAAATATACAATGAGCCAAGCAAAGTAATTATTGATGGATTAGTGAATGTTAAACGTGAAGCTAAAATACAAACACGAAGGAAGTCCACAACAAAGAAAATTAAAAAATACTTTCGTGCTCACAAAGAATTTGCTTATATCTAATATACTGCTGAATATTCAAAATGGACTGCCACGTTTGCAACAGTAGAATTAGAATAATAATATTATTAATATATGCAGGGCAAGAAATAGGAACTCGTTTAGAGATAATTTCCTTAGATCAAACATATTTTGTAAAAACTGCTTTTTAACACATTTGTTGTTATATGGGTCACAGACGACCCTCAATTGTACTCTTCAGCTAGGCAGCGTAGGGCACCGGCGACTGGTGTCTGTTAATTGCTATTTGACTGGCGTAGTATGATTTATGTTCTTTGCAAAACAGTGACTTCCAGATAATAGGATGGTACAGAAATGCAATAACTTTCGAGTGGACTGTCTGTTGCCTGCAAAATACAGGTAAATCTATTTCCAAGATTTATGTTATTCTAACACATGAACGTCAACTACCTGTAATGCCATTAACTAAAAATTAAACATTAAAGGGATTTGACCACACGCAGCCAATTTATATTTTTTACGATAACTCTAAAATTACATCGGATCAAGTTAAAATTTGACATGCTTGTTACAAAGGGCTTTCAATACCATCTGCTGTTATTGATTGCATACCATAGCATAGCGAAACTTTGATAGTTTTTTAAACATGCAGAGATTGCTGTGTTTTAACTGTTTTACGTCATTCGGATGAATTCAAATACAGTTACGTTTGCAGAGGTTATTATTAAGTAACAGTGAGATTCAACGAAAGGTAACCCATTCAGTACGAAGGATTCACCAGACAACGATTCGCCGAAGCATGTTTCGCCTCTAAAACAAAAACAATCTTTTTAAATATCCGAACATTTTTTGTAAATGTGGAGGTTTTCTATCCCAATAAATTATAGAATGTTTTTAGGAAAGGTATTAGTGAACGAATGGCAGGATTACTACAAACTGCTACTGACCGAGGATAGAGCGGAATTCATATGGAATAAAAACGAAAATCAAATATATGAAGAACAGCAAAACATTGATTTAGTTACAGCAGTTACAGCAGATGAAATACGGAAAAGCCTTAGAAAAATGAAAAACGGGAATCTGCTGGGCCAGGAGGCATTCCTATAGAATTGGTGAAAAATGGACCAGAGGTACTGCTCGAACTAATTGCGACACTCTTTAATAAATGTGTTATGGAGGGTGAAGAAATACCTGAAAATTGGAATATAGCACATCTCAGTTCTATACATACAAAAGGGAGTAAAAGGTTTGCAACAACTATCGAGGAATCAGTGTCACTAGCTCTATGGGAAGGCTGTACGGCAAGGTGCAAGAGGAAAGAATAGAGAAAGATCTGGAAGAAATTGAAGAACACAGCGAATTCCGGGCAGGTAGATCCTGTCTAGACAATATTTTCACCGTTAGACAGTTGGTCGAGAAGAAACTGGCAAGCAACTTAAGCATACATCTCATTTTTGTCGACCTGGGAAAGGCATACGACAGTGTCAGTGTAAAGCAATTTGGAGTATTGCAGAAAAGCAATTTAAATAAAAAGTATGTGAAATGTATTCACAATATATATAAAGGCACAAAATGTATGATTAAGGTACGGGGTGAACTGTCACAGGACTTTGAAGTCACAAAGGGGCTGAAACAGAATTGTTGTTTAGCCCCTGCGCTCTTTAAAATATATATAAAAGAAGCTCTGTTAAACTGGAGTATGTTCCAAATTGGGAATAAAAATAGAAGGGGATTGTTTATATAGCCTTTTATTTGCCGATGACCAAATTATTGTAGCCAACGATCGAGATAAAATGCGATTACATGCTACGAAAATTAGTAGATGAATACGCAAAATGGGGATTGAAGATGAATACTAACAAAACCGAAAATTTGGTGACAGGAGAAGAAGCAGAAAGTATATAGACAAACTAAGGAACTATTGAACAATGCAACGAGTTCAAATATCTGGGTACTATTATAACAAAAAATGGAACATGCGACGAAGATATAAAGTGAAGAATCACGGAAGAAAAAGCAGTAGTACAAAAATTAAATTCCCTACTTTGGTCGCCAAAAATAAAAATTAAAACAAACAACATATGGAGCTGAATGCTGGCAGATGAGTGATAAAAACAAGAGAAAACTGGAAACAGTAAAGATGGATTATCTAAGAAGATCATGCAGAACTTCAAGACTGGAACATATTAGAAACGAGATCATTAGAGCAGAAGCGAAAGTACCCGACACCATAGTAGAGAGGATAGAAAACAAGCAACTATTATGGTATGGACATGTTCAACGTATGAATGAGGAGAGATGGCCACTGAGAATGTTCAAGTACTAAGCCCACAAAGCGCAGAAAGAGAGGAAGGCCAAAGAAAACCTGGCTTGAAGGGATAGGCTGTTCCATAAGAAATAGAGGACTACACGAAGATGAATAGGAATAGGCGATCGAGATGCGGGAACCGGCAGCAGCTGTAGGACCCCCGCGTATATATATTGTCGTGTAAGGACAGCAGCGTACTTTTCAAACTCAACCTTAAACTTTTGTTACATGTAATTACTTAATCTTGCATCCGGCTAGCTCTCATAGGGGTCTATCTCAGTTACTGGGTCGCTCATAAATTATAGTACCACACCTTCGTAGTTCGCTGTCATTAACTCTGAATGCATCCCAAATAAAAGATTACCAGATTCTTTAAACTCCAAATTTTAATAGTTTTGTAAAGTTACAATCAACCTAAACATATTCCATTCGAAACTTAACACTGTTATTACTTAGCTTACTTAGCTATACCCAAAAACTTAGAATATTGGGTCACACAAACTAAACATGGGTTACTAAGATAGACAGATGTAAGATGGTATGGAAAATATATGATTGAAAATCGATTATTTAGGAATTTGCTGACGTTTTCATTATGGAAACGGTACGGATTACCAATTCGTGGAGAGGACTCACTGAGAACAATTCCCCGAGGACTATTCGCCAAGAAATACGATTCACCGCTCAAGTAGGAAAAGTGTTTTTTAGATTTCGGGACAGTAGTTGGCCGTTCTAAAACAATCGTAAAATATTTTTAACAGTAGTTTTAATTGACTCGTCTACGCACAGTTAATCAATATAAGATCTACCGCTTCGGAAATATCGACTGCTAGATACTCACGGACAGACATCACATAATCAACGGATCATGCTATTGAACCTAACCATTTGAAACGTTGGGTCATATACAGTATGTAAAGTTAACATGGCCATCTCCACATTTCTTCCTAATATATTAATATATACAAGTGTACTTTGGTATATGTAATATTTGAATATCAGCTAATTATTTGGCAACAATAACAAATTTATACCATCAGCCGTTTTGTAAGAATGTTTGATCTTCAAACACAACAAATTGTACGTGTGGCGGTAGGTATATGCTAACTGCGCTTTGAAAATATGTGAAAAATTATAAATAGAACAACATAACTAATATCGATGTTTAGTTGCGGAGCTACGTGTAATTCTAAATTATTACAGTTCTAGCCTTTAAACTTAGGTTTGAATGAGATGTAAAATGACGAAATAGCCCCTGTTCAACTATACTAATTAACTTAACTAAACAATATCAAGATTTTAATTTATGAACAACAACAAATATTAATTAGGTAAACAATAAATAAAGAGGAAATTCGACAGTTTTCGTTGCCATAAATGTTTTTTGAGAAAATATGAAATATTTCTAAGCAACTGAAAGTCTATTCTTATTACATATCTTACTAATTTGCATATAGATAAAAATATTAACTGTTTGGGCGCTTGTATTTCCTAAGTTTTACAGCACAGCGTTTTCATGTAGATGTACAAAGTTTAACGAAATGGTCTATAAAAACAACGCACTATGCGGCTGAACGATATTAAAAATAGTTGGGCTTTAACTTTGTTGGTAACTATGTTATAGAATTTCATATATCCCCGAGAGCATCGGGATGTACCTGTACAGTTTAGAAACTACGGTTATCCATAGCTGTAGAAGGTATTAAAACAGGATTATGTGGACCAATTTCAGGATTATCGAACCTGCATCTGCTTTGTCTAGAACACTATTAACCGATATTGTTAAAGATATTCTCACGAAATGTTTTTGGGTCAGAAGAAGTTCGGGTTCAATTTATTGCAACAGACATTATACCTACACACTGTTCGTGGATAGGAATTCAATAATTTGACGTTGAAAATACAATATTTGTGTTTTGAGAATTTTGAATTTAGTTAACAAGCTTAAGTGAAACCGCAGAAGGGTCTCTGTCCAAGTTTATATATATATATATATATATATCCTATATATACTGAGATGTAACTGATATAAGTTATGTACTGAATGAAAACACATTTCTTGTACTTTAAAATGATATATACGACAGCTTTCAAATAATTTTTAGAAAATACATATCTTTATGTAAACGAAAAGCTGCACAAATTCAAAGCCCCTAAATTCACATATTTGCCTATTATATTATACCAAATATTGATGAATTTTATTAACTTGGAAATGATGCGAAAGATTCAAATATTGGTTAACTTGATATGGAATGATCCACCTTATAAAAGTCGGAGTTTGGATTATCTTACGAACATTAATAAATTTTATTAAATATGTTTCTAAATAAGGCTGCGTTAAGGTGATCCAGCTATCACAGCATTGGCGTTTTTGTTTCGTGCCTAAAATAAAATAATTCAAATAAAGTTGCATGCATACATACATATAAACTGCACATTATGCAAATAAAACGGTTTTCTCCACAGTACAAATGTGTTACAAGAAGACAACACATGAAGAATTGGGAGTTTTTGCAGAGATTCAAAGAAATTCAAAAGTTGGATAAGAAGACCACGCGAATTGCGTTGGTTTTCTTGGTTTTGTGAGTTTTTGTTACTCCGTTTAGTCCAGAAGTTGGTTGTATTTGTGTCTTTATTTTTAGTTTGGTGTACAAACATTGCAGAAGCATAACCCAATCTGTATATCTAAGGTAGACAGCATTCTTTTTCATTTCTGTTTACTCTGTCGTACTTATTGTTCAGGCGGCGGAGTTGAAATAGTTCTGTTTGTACACCAACCTTAATTTTTTATTAATAGTGTTAACATACTCCACAGGGAGTACTAAGTAAATAAATAGGCATTGTTAGGAGGAACCACCCAATAGTGATACTCATGTAGCAATCCTTCCACGTTACGGTGCTCGCAGATTATGAGGACAGATTCTATTTAATCTTCTTAAAGGTGGGTGGGTAGTGGACAGTTGGCGAATGAAATCGTTGTTGTGGCCCTGGAGCCTATCGTAGTAACTTTGGGCGAATCTGTAAATTTTTCCAACGACGAATGGAATGCCGAGGTTGTTATGTTAAGTTTGATTTGTGATATCATGGTGCGTCCACCAGATCGTGGAATGTTATTGACTGGAACTGTGTATAGATTTTATCCGAGTTAGTTTAACACATCTTCAGGTCTTGCAGGGGAGTAAGGATTTTCTTCCTAGAACTGTATTTCCTGTGTTTCCTTGCTGACTTTAGTTTGAATATTTTTGTGCAAGCCCAAATACTTGGTTACTTAACAGGTAAACATCAGTTAGTTCAATTGGTGGCCACATGTTAATTCGTGTGGTACAAATCACTTGTAGGTACCCATCTGGTTTAATTGATCACCTACGTATTATGCTCCCTTCTAAATTTTGAATCATATTGTTTTGTCGAATCATTACAACTGCTTCATTTATTCGTTGCTGAAGATACTCTCGAGTATCAATTTCCACTGCATACACAAATGCTTCTAATGTTCCCCACAAGAAAAAATCAAGACAACTTAAATCTTGGTGGCCAAGACAATGGACTACCACGACTAATCCATCGTTCTGGAAATTCATGATTTAACCATTCTCGTGTTTGAATTCCCCAGTGTGCTGGTGCCCCGTCCATTTGAAAAACATATTTCTTCTTAAATCTAATGGTACATCATCTAATAGATGCCTAAAATTGGTGCCTAAGAATTCAATAAAATTATTCGCGTTTAAGCGATCAGGCAAAATATTTTCATAGGTCCATTGGTGCATGTTATGGATATTAAATGTTCCATTTCTGGCGAATGTAGCTTCATCAGTCCACAAGATATGTCCAATAAAACCAGGATCCCTTTCTTGCTCACGAAGTAACCATCTGCAGAATCTGACTCTTTGCTGATAGTCTTCTGGTAATAATCCCTGTACTCGTTCATAATGATACGGGTGCAAGCCATTTCCTGTAATATGCGATGATCTGTTCTGTGGATAACATCAAACATTCTGGCAATGGATCACGTACTTTATTCTGGTTCATTTTCGACTACATTTAAGATTTTCTTCAATTAGTGGTATCAATACTCGATGAGGACGGCCTCTGTCAGCTATTGGAGTGGGTGCAGTTCTTATAGTTTCTCGCATTCGTTGATCCAGTCGTCGAATAACATTAGTATTTGGATGCCTTCTGTTTGGATACCGTTCGGCATACAAATTAGCAGCAGCATTAAAATTGCTACGATATTCCCCAAAAATTAAATACATGTTTGCATACTTCACAAAACTGTATTTTATGGCGCTAATTGGGGAAATCAAACACATATAAACTAAACTGAAGATAACACTAATATAATGCAAAGAGAATTAAACACGGCGTTTTGATCAGCAAATTGTCATAGAAATGTCATTAAAAGTCAAATTACTTAAAATAAGAAAACTACGTCAAAGCCTACGTTTGTTTAAAATGTGAAATTTGTATTGCACGTTGTTGCAACATTTTTGCAAAACTCAAGCATTGCACAAGCTTTAAACTTCGGACGGAAGTTCTGGGTAAACCAAGGGTATGATGACTACAATTACAGATTGGTGATTCCTTTTGTTGATTAAATTACAGTTAAATATCATAATTTCCTAAAAATATCGTAGGATAAGGAACCCGGAACCCAACTTAAGAATTCCAATAACTCCTCATCTATGAGGTTAACAGCAAAGTGGTATAAGACTTTATCGCTCCATTTTTGATCCAGAATGAGATGATATATCTATTATCCGACATTTAAGATTCACTCTGTAGAGTCGTCATAGGTAGACAGCATGGTAGTCAGGCGATGACAGTGTTTCCAGTTTCTGGTAGGTCAGCAAGATAAATTAGGTAAATTAGATAGTAGGTATTCTGAAAAGTAATATTAAAAGAGAAGGTCATAGTAGTTTGGAAAAGACTTTCTAATTAATACAGTAAGTTAGTTTGTCAGATTTGATCAAACACCTCCAAAATTTTTGTTTTTCAAGGCTCTTTGATGTTTGATTTACTCTCTTAGGTACTTATTTCCTTGCGGAATGACCTTTACGAAACCCAAAACAGTGTAGGGGTAGATGTGATGCTATATCCGTATTATCAAAAGACTTCTAAAGAATACCTTCTCAGAGATGTTTTCTAGTAAAGGCAGGAGGCTAATCGGCCCGTGAGAGGTTAAGTTTTCTAGTGGGTTTCTAAGCTTAAGAATCACTATTTTGACTACTTAATATATGATTATATAATATATAGTTAATATAGTTATCAATAACACAATGGCCTATTTTTGGGAGCATTTTCAATACTTAGCCTGATATCAAATCGTAACCTGGTGCTTCATCATCATCACCCAGCCTCCGTTGTCCACTGCTGGATACAGGCGTCCTCCAAAGTCTTCCATGTTTTCCTTTTCTGAGCAATGGCTATCCAATTAGCGGCTATCCTTTTTAAATCATCCGCCCATCGGCTTGGGTATCTGCCTCTGCTTCGTTTGTCTTGTCTGGGGCGCCACTGGATTATTCGCTTCGTTCATGTGTTGTCTCTAAAGCGTGCGACCTGTCCCGCCCATCTCCGCTTCAGTTCCTTAATGTGCTTTGCGATGTCTTTTAGCCCTGTTCTTAAGCGTATGGTGTTATTGGGGATCCTATCTCGTCGTGTGACTCCCAGCATGGCTCTCTCCATTGCATGTTGGGCAACGCTCAGCTTATTTGTTACCTTTCTAGTAAAAGTAAGCGATTCAGTACCGTAGGTGATTACTGGCGCCACATTTTGCTCAAACACTCGACATTTTAAGCATAAGCACTTTCAGTAGAATAACCACTACGCCACTGCAAATGTAATATTTTCTTGTTTTCTTTCTAATAGCATGATTCCTTATCCTACAACAATGTCAGGTATTGGCAATTTCGATGTTTTTGTAACTTCTGATTTCTCCTCATGCTACTTTACGAGTGTTGATGTATAAGATTGATTGGAAACGGTGGTTTAAATAAATAAACTTTGGAAAACTCTTACCACCACTATAATTAGAACACCTAAATACATATTTCGGCAACTAAGTTGCCATCTTCATTAGCAACTTGAACTAGCTAAAGTAACTTGGCGAGAAATACCTCTGAAGATAAGTCTTTCGCAAAATCAACAGTTGAAGTCCCATGCCAATCTTCTAACAAACAAAGGCTTAAATACCAAATCCCCGTTAGGGTTTGTTACGCCTTGCCGATTAAGAAATTATTTTCAACATGTGAATTAAATCTGACTTGGACTTGGCCTATTATCTCAAATTAAGAGATCCCTCCTATTTTCTTTGTTTTTAAAACTTTCTTGGACCCTGCCGAAGGCGGCCCATCCTAGACCTATTCGTCTTTGGATCTCGCATGTTTGGTTGTCCCTACCCAATCTATTTTCATGACCCAAGTATTTACAGTCATAAACCTGAGTTATGGTTTGTCCCGAGATCTCGGGACAAACCTGGTGCTTCGTGGTCATTGAATTTATTTACCTCAAACTGTAACTCCGCTTGAGAAAATGGCAGAGAAAGTCGAGATATTCATGGATAGGTTCATCTGCTATGTTTGATAGGTGTTCAGCAAAAGTATCAGCTTCTTTTCTGTTTGATCTTGCCCAGGTTGTATTCGTTTTTCTATGGGTATGGTAATGGTATGGTAATTTGTCGCCTTTTGAATTTTGTGTTGCCTTCTAGATGGTATGATGCTCTTGTTTAAGATTTGTGAGATAGTAAGTTAGCCTTTTGACAATCCAGTAGTAACGTAAGCTCAAGTTAGTATGCTGCAAGTTGAAATAAAGTTAAATTTATAAATTATTGTTTATTATGTATTGAAACCATATTTGAAAGTAAAAAAGTGTAATATATATAAAGGGCATATTTTAAATATATCTAGTTGTAGTTTTAAGCACAATCCTTTATTTAACTGTGTAATTTATATCGTTCGGATTCGAGTTAAACTGTAAATGTCCCATGTTTCTACCTTAGCGCGGAGGAGAAACACGTGGCAGAGAAGAGGTCGATGCCCAGCAGTGGGACGAAAAGGTTGTCAATGATCAATTATTGTGATTTTTAGATATGAAGCAAAAACTATATTGTAGTGATAACCAAATACGAACTTATGCAACTGGTGATACAAGGGAAAGTACAAGGAAAACGTCCCGGACGTAGGAGAAGTCTTGGTTGAAGAATCTACGCATTTGGTACGGCAAATCAACCACATCCCTTTTCCGTGTAGCCGTGTCCAAGGTACAGACTGCTATATTGGTCGCCTAACTCCGGTAGGAGATGGTAGTAGAAGAAGAAGAAGTGATAACCAGAACTATTGAAGCTAGCCTGTGGATCTTTATTTGTTAAATAGCTTAACAGAACTTGTGTAGAATTGTTCAAGACTTATTAAGTAATTCAAGCATCCATTTTATTACCTATAAAGACTGCAAGGAACTTGGAAGAAGATCAACATCTCTGAGGATGTTGTTATGCATCCAGTCATAAATGTTATGTCCACGAGTGAAAAATTATTAAATGATTCTGGTAGCAAGGGCATCTATTTTGTTTGTCTCGGGTAACTCTTATCGAGGAATTTTTTGGTCGTACTTTGTAATTACGTTACTTTCATATACAAGTATTTGTGCTTAATGTTTAAACCGTGAGCGCTTGGCGTATTTCCGTATTTCTCATAAGAAAGTACTTCAGTACATGAAAAATGTCGTAGGTTTCCTAGAATATTGCTTTACAAAAAATAAATTATACCAGTGTAACATATATACAGTACAAAATAATGACAGTCATTATCGATTTTTGTAATAATAAGTAAATGGTGAATCAGCAGATTATTCTGTTACATGTTACGGTTGCCCTAAAATTCAGTTCGTACTTTTCCTTACAATTAAGTTATTTAAATATATTCCAACTTATTAATTTGCTTAATAAAATGTTGGGCCAAACACTAAACATTGCGATACATATAGTTTTAGATACGGAGTCATGCAAATTAGTCTCCACGATTATTTAAAAGTATTCGGAAGAATCAATCGATGCAAATTGACAAATCTGAAATTATAGAGTTAATCACGTTGTATCACTCTGCATTAATGTTTCCCTTTAGCGAACCTGCCTATTCGTGTTTTTTGTATGACGTGAGTCGATGTTGATTATAACCATAATGTAATATTCATGTAGCGTTCCTATTAACGTTCACTGTGTTTTTCATCCCAAGCGTTTTCGAGTGCAATTCAGTAAACCAAATTACACGTGTAAGTCACCCCTTCCATGAATTAATGTATTCACCCCATGAATTCCGAGAACTTCGATATGCAGTTATCCTGCGACTTACCGAATCAGCACTGTGGAATCCTTTCAAACTAATTTATTACTTAGCATTAATTTTCTTGTATGGTATATGGGCTATTTCTTTCATTCAAAGATTCGCTGAACTTAGTTGAAGAAAAGGAAAATTGAATGTTGGCGTGCATTAAATATCCCCCAGGGAACAAAACGTCGAACCCAGTATATTTAAATATGCAGGGTCGTTGCCAGGAGCTTTTGAATTAGAAGATACCCTACTCCAATTTTAGCTTTTTTATCTACTCACTAAGCTTTTCTAGTACCTACATTGCCTTGGGTGGACATTCATTTAACAGTGGTACTTTATTACAAAAATAGTTTATCTCTACGGATAATCAAGATAAAGGGGATTTCCGGGATACTTGTATGTAGGTTGTTACAGTCTTACGGCTTACATTGCCACTGTATTGGAGTCACAGTTTCGAAATCTATACTTAACGATTGTCCGTAAAGGAGAAACGTAAAGAGCTTGTGTTGGCTAAAGTGAGTGCCTGTTGCTATTCGTTTATCAAGTAACGAGCTATTAATTACCAGATTTAAAAAATTCATGGAAGGGGCTAGCGAGTAATCGGGGAATTGGGGAGAACCCAAATTACAGAGTCTGCCCAGCTCCATTACTTCAGTTCCTGAAAAATATTTTTTGGATAATATTTATACTTCCATATATCAAAACATTTTAAAATATATAATTTTTCAGCGCAATAGCAAATTTTAAGTTTATATAACCCTTATTCGACTGAAAAAGTTGTAAAATGAAAATCTGCAGAACATTTTTTTACTTTGCCAATATAGAGATATTGAAAAAATACTGGACTAAAATGAATTTGAATTTTAATGGAAATAGTTGTTTTGGAGCCAAAAAAATGATTTTGTTAAATATATGTAACCCCAGACACCTATAAATTACCAGATCGCATTTTGTTGTAAAACAAATCTAGAACTTAGTTGAACCAGTAGGCACCGCTCAACGCTTTATTTGGTAGTATAAATAAACTACCTGAAGATATACTGAACAGAAGATCGTTTCATTGTCGCAAGGAATTAATTTTCTTAGTTATGTATGTATGAAACATCGTATACTCTTTCATATTTATGTATCCTCTCATTGGTTCGTGTAGTGTTATATTTACAAAACACTGTATTTGTTTTATGTTCCAGCATTACTGTGATTCTTTTTTAGTGAAACAAATACTAAGCTAGGGAATGTGTATTTTAAAGGACAAAATGCTAACGAGGGTTACTTTACTATAGTTTCCAATATAGAAAATTTAATTTTTTGGTGGTCCAAAATGCGTTTAAGGGTTTAATACAATGTTAAAAATATAATTCAAATTTTTAGTTTATATTTCAAGGCATGAAATAGTGTGGGGCAGTATTAATACAGTTGTCCTGAATAGGGTGTAAAAATTACATATGTACCGATCTCTACTTGCAAGGATGGTTTAAACATAATTGTTCTGTATAAGACGTTCAGGGGTGTGAAATGCTAAGGATTATATAATAGAATAATCACAAATTTGCTAAACATCTTGTTAGAGGAAATTTACATAGGTGCAGACTCGTTAGGGGGTGGAAAATGACGTAATGCGACTGAAAGTAGTTTCATCTAAATTTTTCTAAATAGGGTGCGAAAAATAACATTTGCAGTAGTAGAAATCATAGCTACAGTCAATATTTTAAAATAAATGACTTCACACTAATAGCAGTAGCCTCTAATATTTACTGCTATTTATTATTGTTTAGTATTATTTTAATCATGTGATTAGTCTGTTTAATTTTTTTTACGAAGCACTATATAACACTTGCGTTTCTACATTGCTCTGCTTCTTATTTTAGTGGAACATTCAAATAGTAGGTGAAGGAAAGTGGATCTTAAGAGATGAATTTGTAAGGGTTATTTTAATATAGTTTTCTGAATAGGTTGCGCAAGATAACATTTATAGAGATTCCAGTTTTTTGGTGGTCCAAAGCGCATTAAGGGCCCTTTAACATGATTTTCTAAAAAGGATGGCAAAAATGAAATTCAAATATTTACTTTATATTTCATGAAACTGTGTGAGCTAGTATTATGACTATTGTCCTGAATAGGGCAAAAGTAACATTAATACTGTGTCTACTTTTAAGGGTGTGACAAGTATACATTTTATCTATGACGATATGACATAATTGTTGTGTAAAATGCATTTTAAGGAATATATAATAAGACAGCCACAAATTTTCTAAATAAATTGTTAAAAAAAGTTCCCATACGTTTAGACTAGGAGGTGCAAAGCTACGGAATGCAATTGAAAGTGGGCGATATGTTTCTAAATAGAGTGCGGAAAATAATAATTATAGTAGTAGAAATCACAGCTACAGTCAATAATTTTACATTACTTCAAACTAATACCAGTAACCTCCAATATTTGCTGCTATTTGATATTTTACCTTTTTACATTAACAGCCTTGCTGCCCCACAGTTGGAAATCGGCCTCTTCTCTACCACATATTTTCCCTCAGCGCTAAGGTAGAAACATGGGGATCTATAGTTTAACGTTTAACCCTAATGGTAGAAATTCCAGAGAAGGTTTTTAGCACGGTTGCAAATCAGATTGGGAAATTCTGTGTGGTGGATTCCAGCACAATATTTTTATAAATCTGTGTAATGATGATATCGAACTCAAGTCCAAGAAAATACTAAACAATAACAAAATACCAGCAAATATTGTAAGATGGCATTAGCCAGCCGTAGTAACTAAATGTATGGCTGGTGGGTTAGCGGTTAAGATGGTTTTAGGATTTAATGAAAGTATTGAATAGGACAATAAGCTGTAGGAAAAATCCAGAAAATTGCAATTGTAATGTGATAACATTTTTTCCCAACATGTAATTTGAAAGTTTTTGAATATTTTGTACAAATGTTTTTCGAAAACGGAAATCAGAAGTTATAAACATATCCACAAACGGTTTTGGGTGCCTTTTTAGGGTTAAAAGGTATTCAATTCATTCACCTCTATTTTCGAAAAGAGTTTTATTTATTCTGTGCATTATTATTTCATTATAGTTAATGCGGAAATGCATTTTGGCCATCTAGAAACCTTAAAAATAATATCTTGGTCTAAAATCCCAGAAATATTATCTACTGCAAACTGTCTACACATTTTAACTTTGCGAACTTATAGATAAAAGGCTTCTCGTGTGATTTCCTCCGAATTATCCTAGCATTCAATAAACGGAAAATGATAAAATCTTCGCATTTAAGTTCGATTGTTCTTCAGTGACAGTAACTATACTAAACTAAACTGAATTAATTATTAGACGTACTAAACTTTCGGAAGATTAATTTTTATTTCCGCCACATTTGGCTCACTGATTTATTTCGACTCCTGCAATTTTTCGCTGCAAATATAAAAAGTTTGATTATTCCCCTTCATTAACGTGAAAAATGTGTTTCTGAGTTTCCACGAGAATTTTAGCTTGCTATTGGGATATTACATAAACACTTTTCATAACACGAGATGTAATCATTTGCGAAATATTGTAGCCGTCAAAATTACTGCTTTCAACAATTTGGGTTTTGATAGGGGACCTAGTAGAGAGAAATGACAATAAAGCATACCGTTTTCGTCAATTAATGTATTTCCATTTATATTATCATTTACATACTGTTTGCTTGTTTAAAATATCAATAATTTTAAAATTTTGAAAATTCTGCTTCGAATTGGTATCTAAGGAAAGATAAATTGGTTGAAGTCCCAACGAAAGGAAGGATAAGGAAAGATATTAACTCTTCCGATGGGATGATGCTAACAAAGATTATTCTGTAATAAACATTTTCACAACAACCCAATGATTGGGTAACATATAAAGTTTCCGTTAAAAGAGAAGAAGAGTTTACACTCTAGTGGAAGAAGAAGCGAAGTTTCAAATTAATTAATCTTCATCCTAGACTGTTATATCTAAAAGAGTCAAACTATTACAGAGCTATTGTGGAATGATATCCTATTCCTCCCTGAGACCAATTTGAAGTTCCGTAATTGTACGTAGTGGCATATTTTTTGGAAGAACATGACTTCCTAATACGTCTCATACATTTGCGATTGGATTAGCATCAGTGGAATTTGCTGGATAGTCGATTATATCAAATCCCATTTCATCAAACCAGTAGTCCATGATGTGGATGAGCATTATTATCCACAAACATTAATTGTATTCCCATACCTGTTGCGTACCGAAGAATAATGGGTTGCAGAATATCAGCCAGATACCTCTGGACAGTAACAGTGCCATTCTGAATGAAATAGAGATCCATATGATTTCCAGTACTTATTCCATACCATCACTTCCCCTCCTTAAAACTGTGGCTGTTCCTGGACAGATAGTGGATTATTTCCTGTTCCGGGTACACAACAAATTAAAACACGCCTATTATCTGGTTGCTAAGTGAATTTTCAATCGTCTCTAAACAACAATCGTTGCTAGACATTAAGGCTCCAACGCCTATTTTACCCGTCGCCCATATTCTGCTGACCTTTTTATGATTTTCAGTAAGTGGAATGCAAACCAGTGTTTTCGAGCATATAAGGCAACATCATAAAGACGAAGCTGGGTTGCAATAAGATTTCGAGTACTACGCATAAGGTACGAGAGGTAACGATCATATCTGGGTGTTGTTGATATTGGCGGACCTTACCCACATCTCCAGTTTCCAAAAAGCGATTCCAAAGCCGAGAAATTACACTTTGGTTTACCCCAAACACTTGGGCAACAGCTTGCTGTGTTCCTCCATCTTCCAATTGAGCTATGGCCCTCCAAGCCTCTAACTCAGGTCAGCTGTCCTACTCTTTATTGCAATTAAATCTAAACGGTGACTAAGAGCGTATTGATGTACGTTTTACTACGCTCCAGTTACGTACGCGTTTGTACTTGCAAAAAAATTATAACACGACAAAGCGTTTGGTTTTTTGTTAAAAAATGTTGCAGTTAAAATATAGAAACATTTGCAACTGGTATTTTAACTGCTTGCGCTTTTATTATTAGTGTTGTTAAATATTCGTTAATTATTTTGAGCAGCGTATTTTTGCACGGATTTTAAAAATCCAACCCGGTACCACTCGTGGCCTTTTCTTTATACCTGGCCCTGCGGAAGCTAAAATTACAAGTATAATTACTAGCGTTCAAGTGTACGAAACCGCATATGATATATTGGTCATATGTGACTATTGTAAGACCCATGATTATCTATACATTGCTAGTGTAGTGCCAAAAACTGAACAAGCTACTACTTAGTTACAGCTAGAGAAGCCAACGTCTCACTTCTCTGAGTATAACAAGTGCGATGAGCACCTCCCCAACTGCGACTATGGAGGCCATGTTAGGATTAATGCCCTTCCCCCTACAGGTGCAAAAGGAGGTTATGACACATGAGCTTATGCTCGGAAGGGCAAACTAA
This sequence comes from Limonius californicus, assembly GCA_014611495.1. Taxonomy (NCBI): domain Eukaryota; kingdom Metazoa; phylum Arthropoda; class Insecta; order Coleoptera; family Elateridae; genus Limonius; species Limonius californicus. The sequence continues at coordinate 24,762 of JABXWE010003614.1, forward strand.
AACCAGGAAACCTTACCGACCACTCAGAAATACTAAGTCTCACCCATCTAAAGCGAACCGCCTACACCACTTTGGATTTTATGCCAATAAAGTACTGTTTCGACCAACTATTCAGGACCGGAAAGTGTGGACCTCAGAAGGATCTTCCTTCAGGAGGGGGTCACTACAGTGGTATACTTCAAAGATGGAACGTGGAGGAACTGAAGCGGGGGTTTATAGTCTCGGGTGCCAAATCTTCACCCTAGAACTACCATCTGGCAAAATGAGGTTTATGCAATAAACCTCCGCGCAAAAATAAATCTCAAAAATGGTATAAACGTGCAAAAATTGACATTCTCACAGACAGCTAAGCAGCAACAAAGGCTTTAAAAGCCTATACCTGTGAAATTAAGCTTGCCTGGAAGTGTCTAGATAACCACAAACAACTGGCTAGCAATAGCCACGTAATTTTATGGTGGGTTTCAGGATACGAGGGCATACCAAGCATCGAAAAGGCCGATGAACCCGCAAAATGTGGAGCAATAACGCCTTCTATTGGACCTGAACCTTGTTGTGGTATACAGAAAAGTCACACTGAACATGAGATCGGGTTATGGGAGGAACAAATGAAATCCTCACACTGGAAAAACACACCTAAACAACGCCAAACAGAACAGTTTATAACCATTTCGCAAAAGGAAGGGAGAAGTTTTGTCTCTCAGCAAGGTGGAACTTAGCATCATCAATGGCCTTTTTACAGGGTCATCACTAAAATATCATCTGTTCAAGATTGGCAAAGACTGAAGACCAAATGTGCCGTTTATGCAATGAGGCAGTAGAAACGGCAGAGCATATCCTATGCATATGCAACGCTGCATGTCGCAGTAGACAACAAAATTTCGACAAGGACCTTATGATGCCTATCGAAATAAGGGACGCAAAGTCTAAAGATATGTTATGGTTTGCAAACAGCGAACAAGTTCACTAAACAAAGCAAGGACTCATTAAGGGTCGTAGTGATGGAAGGTATATTATAGGCCTAATAATAATAATAATACTAGAGCCCAACTGCTTTCGTCTCCAGCTTATTTTCTACATTACCTGCCCATTATTCAAGTTCTAATTGCAGCTCTAACTGAAGAAAAGGTACAACTGATATATACTATGAGTTTAGTTGTGGAATCTACCTGAGAACATGTTTTAGTTCAGATTTGTTTAAATAGAAAAATAAATTAGACAGGCAAATTCAATGTGTTAAAAGTTTTATTAGTTTGCATTTAGTGAGGATCTTCCTCTACGTATTTATAATTATAGGCCAGCCTGGACGCTAGAACCGAACCGATCCGGGCCTTCTAGGTCTCCTACCTTAACCACAATTAGAATAATATTTTATTGATACCAAAACTGCATTGATAACCAAATTCTCTACGAAAAGGATATCGAATGTACAAGGAATAATAATGTGGTTGTCTAATGCGTGATGCCCACCACATCACCATATGTCATTACTTTGGCACGCGATAACCAGGTGTGAGAACAAGGATACAGGAGTTCTGACCTACCGCCTTGCAGGTCTAACTCCTTCATGGGGTGTAGTGCCTTAGAATTATTAAATACAAAATGTAATTGCCTATGAAGCATACACAGAATTTACGAAGGTCTTGAGTCAGCTGTGGTTAAAGTAGGTACTTAGAGCTAGTAGCAGGTAGAAACAAGCCAGCAATGGTTTTGTAAATTAACGAGTGCCCATATTCCCGAAAGGCGACGCCAGTAGCTTTGTAAGAAAAGTTATTTGCTATTTTCTATACTAAAACGAGATTTTCTTAAAAACTTGTATGTAAATAACAATGTCCCGACCGACTGTTGTTTGAAATATTTCTTTCTTATATCAAAGTTACCCGCAGAAAATAATTGAGTCTTTTTTTATATATTTGATGAATGGTTTTTGATTTTGCCAAACAAATGAGTCGGAAAATTTATTTCTATTACTAACATTTCCGATAAAGGTTGGCCGTGAACATTATAAGATCTACTCTCTTACAAGACATCTTGATCTTCTCCCCTATGCCTGAATTGCGCTTTTGAAAATACCACAGGCAAAGAGGACCTACAGCGGAATGTGGGCTCTGAACCACGGGAAGTATAAGCATTTCTAACTCAGAGCAGGTTTACTAAGGAGAATACCTTGCTCGTTGGTGACTGTCTTGTGAGGGAGAGGGGCCGTTAAAAGTCCGATGTTTCGATACTGGGAATAGAACCCCAGACATTCAACCTAGAAGTCTAACGTGCCGACCTCTATAACGAAACAATGTTTCATAGCGTTTGCTAGAATTATTGAATAGATATCAGAGAATCGTTCCGTTGCAACAATTAATGTTGAAAATATTTACTTCTCAATATACAATAAAACACTCGCAGAGATTATAATATTCTTAAAAATTATCGTACCTTTAAAAGTCGACGTTTGAATTGTTTGACAACCAGGGTCCGATTCGTTACAATTTTTTTTAAGTTTTGATATCGCCGCAGAGGGTCTAGCTATCACTACATTAGAGTTTTTATACCATGTGTATAAAAATAACAATATTCAATTTTAATAAAGAATCGGCTACGTTGGAATATATAGACATTAGGAATATCATACAGTATTCTATATAAATAAAAATGAGAGGGTAATATTAAAAAAATCAATTCGTAAACGTTTGCAGAAATTTAAAAGTTGGATTCAGAAGTGGATAATGTATTGTATAGTTCATTGTGTGATAATCATTTATTTCTATTTTTTACAGGCTATGTGGTACATGTTTCATATCTATCCATTTCTGGTACTAAATATAGTTTATTAGATATGAACTAAAAACTCCAATGTAGTGATACCATAGCCCTGTATGTCAAATTGCATGCAGTTTTATTTATTTTTAGAGCATCTATAGAATTCATGAAGGTTGATAACGTATGAAAGGCTTTAAGAAACTTAAGGAATGATCATAATCCTTAAATATATTAAGTGATGTATCTATGTACGTATGCTAATAATGTACAGTGTGGAACAGCCAAATGGAATAAATTCAGTATCTCAATTATTGTGCATATTTTTAAAAAACCCCGAGACACGTCAGTTTTAGATTATGAAATGACATCGTGCAACGTAAAAATGTCATCCCTAAATTCAACCCCCTCCGAGTGACAGTTGCAACCCCCAAATTTTTAAATTGGAAGTAGGCCCTACGCCTCATTTGAAAGGTCTTTTCATTCTCTATTCAAATATGCTATGGTTATAAAATTTATTGCAAAAATTAACAGTAAAAAAATGAATTCATCTGATTGACGAAATTTACTACAACACACTAAAAACTTAATAATGGCGTTTCGTTCTTGATAATAAGAAGGCAAGCAAAAACCCTTTCGGTGTCCTTTCTCGACAGTATCACCTAAAAAGAAGACGTAAAAACTTATCAACATTCTTCATAGTTGGCGGTGTTAGTTTTGTTGAAAACACCGTAGCAACTTGCTGTATGATTGTCACCGCATGACAGTAGTTGTCTGTGTTGTGCGTGTTGTTTGAATTTTGCTAACTCCAATTCAGAAACATGGTTTATTTAACAGAAATGCAGAAAGTAACAATTCTACAGATGGTTGGTTATGGAGATAGAACACGATCACTGGTCGAAGTTGCTCGCCTATTTCATGATACATTTCGCGATTTGCCGCCTATATCCCAAGGGACAATTAGTAAAATTGAAAAGCAGTTTTGACAACTTGGACATGTACGGCAGATAAAAAAATAACCTTCCAATGCACTGCGTAGTGATATCAAATTAGATGTAATGCTTGAGTTTGAAGAAAACCCACATACTTCGAATAGACAAGCAGCTGCAGCATTGGATGTTAGCTATTCCTCGATTTTTCGCGTATTAAAAGAAAAAATTAAATGCATCCCTATAAACTGATACCAACTCAGGAGCTCATGGAAGACGACGCTGATAGAAGAACCTATTTTTGTGAACAACTGATGGAAAGGCTAGATAACAATGTTATCCAACTAGAAAATGTTTTGCTTTCTGATGAATGCACTTTTACACTTCACGGCCATGTTAATCGCCAAAACTGTCGCTACTGGTCTAATGAAAATCCTCAGTGGATGAGAGAGTTACATACGCAAAAACCGGAAAAGGTTAATGTTTGGGCAGGGATAATTGGAAACCATGTCATTGGTCCCTTTTTCATTGATGGAAATTTGAATGGAGGTATTATTTAGCACTGCTCCAAAATAATGTCGTAAACTCATATCCTGCTCAAGCAAACCCACTGGTTCCAATGAATGTGATATGGTTTCAGCAGGACGGAGCACCACCCCATTACGAACTCAATGTCCGGCAGTAGCTCGACTTAATATTTCCAAATCGGTGGACAGGGAGGCGAGGATCGATAGAATGGCCAGCACGATCACCTGATCTAATGCTATTAGACTTCTTCTTATGGGGATATGTGAAAAGTATGGTATACAAAACTAAACTACGCGATCTAGCCGACTTAAGAAGAAGAATACCGCTTGGGATTAGGTTGGTCACGCCTCGGATGTTGATTAACGTTAGAAGACACTTTTATTTACGATTAGGGTGCTGCCAAGACGTTCGAGGCATGCATTTTGAACATCTCCTACACTAATAATTGATGTGTTCTTTATTTTAATACATTATCAAGAACGAAACGCTATTAGTTATTAGGTTTTTAGTCTGTTGTAGTGAATTTCGTCAATCAGATGAATTCATTTGCTTACTGTTAATTTTTGCAATAAATTTTGTAACCATAGCATTTTTAAATAGAGAATGAAAAGACCTTTCAAATGAGGTATCATAAGCTCCAACTTCCAATTTAAAAATTTGGGGGTTGCAACTGTCACTTGGAGGGGATTGAATTTAGGGATGACATTTTTACGTTGCACGATGTCATTTCATAATCTAAAACTGACGTGTCTCGGGGTTTTCTAAAAATATGCACAGGAATTGAGATACTGAATTTATTCAATTTGGCTGTTCCACACTGTATGACTGAAACAGCTAAATTATACATTGACCGCTATTAAATAATTGCAGTAAACGTATTAATCGTATGATTTAAGTAAAGACACACGTACTGTTCTACCCTATTCAGATATTTTGTAAATCATGTAGTAGGTATAACATGGATTCGCTCGAACAGGATTGTAGAACTGTGGAAGATCAAGAATATATGTAGAAAACACACATTTTTCTACATTCCGTTTTTGTTTTCTGCGAATCCATGCTGTTCACCCGCTAAGTGTTATGAAAGATAATAATGGGATATTTCCGTGTTTTAGGTTTCACGGCGTTTTCAGTTGTTCTCATAATCATCATCATCATCATCCGACATCACTAAAAATTAAGTTTTCAGTAGTTATAATGTAAAATTGTGTATTTTTACTGGTGTTTGAAATGTAATCCATCTTTTTGTACTCATTCTTGGTCTCCCATAGCAAGAGCATTTATAATATCCAAACTACCGTATTTTCTTTGTCTATGCAGCTTTTTTAAATTAGATGGCTGTAAAATGTATAATATAATTAATTCCGAAATGAAAAGAACTAAACTGTGAAATATTTATTTAGTTTGAGGATTTTGCGTGCAGTTGATTGTGCGCAAACAAACATAATTATGCAAAACTATTACTAACTACTTAGTACGTACTTGAGAATCATAACAGTGTACTGCAGCGCTAACTTTCTAACTCTAGGCAATTGTTCCATTTTGCAGTTACTTAGTATTCATATTTCGCTGAAATATTACAAACCAATTGAGTTTCATCAAAGTATTTTGGAGAGCATTTCATCGAAATAAAAGTTAATCCAAAATAGCGCTGTTATTTTGCATTATTTCCATTAGACGGTTTAGGGTTGTGGATTGAATCGTTTACTGGCTTCAAGAATACTGCTAATTTTAATGGTGGGCGTATTTCTTGCGAAATCTACTAAATGACCTCCGGCGATCATTTAGACTCCTACTATAAGACGCTTTGTGTTTTATACCGCATCAATAATCCCACCCAGTTTAAAAGTAATTCTTTTCCGCGAAGTATAAAATTTATATAAATCGCGTAAAAGTAGATCCCACTTAATTCTGAGGTAGGGACGTTTGCTTTATTAAAAGCGCTGAGTATAAACAGCAAATGTTTTTCTTCAGAATGTACCCTTTAAGAAGTATAAATAACGGCCATTTGCACTTTTAAATTGAAAATATTTGCTCATCCGCTTTAATTTAAGGAAGGTTTCGTGTAATTTAGCTGCTATTTAAAATGAATGGGTACACAGTGCTCATGAAATTTCATGCTGAAAAATTTACATGCATAAACCTTGTCCTGAAATTTTAACTCCCGGTAGTTTAAGCATTCTAAATTAGATACGCTTGTTTAAATAACGTGCATTTTTTATGCCGCTATTGCATTCCACCCCTTCTACCCGGGGTAGATTCGAACGTTAATAACTTATCAGAAAATACGATTGGTAGACCAACCTGATTGCAAACAGTAATTTACCTAATATGGAAGCGCTTTGCAGTGTTATTATGTGGCTTCTGCAAACTAGAATTGCTTTATTATATTGTAACATAGTTAGCTAGGGGTATAGTCCGTTATTACAGTTTGAGACGGTAATGAAAGGTATCAAGCCGAGGTAGGAGTGTTGTATAGGCCGGAGATGAATCGTGTTTCGTAGGTTCAGTTTGTCGTGCTCTTGCGGAACTCACAACCGTGTGCTCATTCATATTCAATCGCAATATCCTGCCTTGCCTGTGATCTGACCTGCTCTACCTACCGTGCTTTATCTGAGCTTACACAGTAACAGATCGAGGACTTGCACCGACTCGTACATTTCATCTACGGTTCTAACCTCGGTCAACGAGCCTTACTAAAATTACATAACTTCCGTGTGTCGTCTGGACATGTATACTGCACTGTCATTTTAACTATTTAATGTGCACTTTAACTGGAACTTACGTCCACTCTCGCTATAGTAGAGCAATTATCCGGTTAATATAGTACATATTGAGCACATTGAAACATCTCCCAAAAAAATATTCACTATGTATACACAAAAATATGAAGTTATTCGTATTATTAAAAACTAGCTATACAGGGTGTTTCGCAATTGCACGGCACTATTTTAGGGATGTGTTATCCAGCACGAAATAAACAAAAAAATGCATACAAACATATAGCTCAAATTAATTTATTACCGAGATATTGAAAGTTAAAGATAAATAGCTAAAAGTCCGAAGTTAATCAGAAAGTCGTCAATTGCATATTGTTTATTTTTTCAACAGTTGATTAAACATTTGTCAATAAATCTGTTGATTAGTATTAAGCAACCTGTTGTACTTCATGTTCGTTAGCTATAGTGAGACTAACACCTTACTACAAGTATACGCTGGATAAAACCATTGAAGACGATAATTGGAAGCTCTACCATAACAGATCGGACCATATAAAATAACAGTCCCGATATTGTACTACAAGATAAGATAAACAGAGAGACATATAAAATAGACATTGCAGTCCCTAACACACACCGTCTCAGAGATACGATCTAAGAAAACATTTGTAAGTATACTAAACTAAAAGATGAGATAAGCAGGATCTGGGATATGTAGGAGATCTACATAATACCAATTGTAATATTGGCCACATGGGTTATACCAACTGCAAGAAGCCGTTATACTAAATATCTGCCGGACGGTCAGAATATTTTACAACAATAGATAAGCAAGATGTCATGATAAATATTCACATATTGCATTATATACTAGACACATCTGAAAACCAATTAAATAAAAAATAATAACAAGAACAACAGCAAGTGGTTTTATTGATACATAAGAAGTTCTTTAGTTTTCTCTCTCTACCGTTCGCCCCTTCTACAACCTTTCTATTTATCTTTCTGTGTTCCAGTATTGGATATAAGCTTTCTCCAAATCTTTCCAATCGTTGTTATCATTCATACTTGGCCAGCCACCTCTTCAAGTTCTCTCCATGGATCTCTGAGCTTTCCGCATTCTTTTTCGTTATTTTTAGTAAACTTAGTATTGACAAGACATCGTCAAAGTTATACGTTATAAGCTTTGTGTCATCTGCATATCTGGGACTGTTTTGGGATCATCTAGCTTTCTAAAGATATTTTCAAGTATTGATGTGGTTTTGGTGTATGTATAGATAGGTATAGGATCCGTATCCACGTCTTCGTGTCATTTAATGATGATCATTTTTCGTATATATTGTATAGTAGCTGACTGTATCTATATTCGGTGCTGCAGTTTCATATAGTATTTTCTACTGTCCATAACTTTACACTATCAAAGACCTTTTCGTAATCTTCCTGCGACATGTGTAATAGGAGGTACTGCTTTATTGTTATTAGCCATTAATATTGTCGTTTGGTCAAACCAAAAAATGTAAGCTGTATAAAATCTAGTAAACTACAAATCTATGGATCTATTAAAATAATAATCTATACGTGGATATCTTGAGAACTGAACTACAGATAAAATCTTCTTATTTAAATAGTTAATAAATCTTGAATTTGTTAATATTAATTTAAATTTATGCACAAATCTTTATACACTATTTTGTCGTGGGGAAAAAGGCAGTGGATGACATTGTTGCCATAAAAGTGAACATTGTAACTGATTTATTTTATAATTGTATGATAAGAGTTTTAAGAAAAACTTCACGAATAACCTTACTTAAAATACACAGCTTAAATTGGCACTGTGGGAAATAAATTAATACAATTTATTATATAATGTTTATTTCTGGTTCACCCGCAATGAAATTGAAGCTAACGTAAATTCGCCTAGTATTTGGGTATTTTATTTTAACAAACCTTATTTTCCTATTTTTTTGCGGGCGTTTTATATCAGCGTTGTAGCCAGTTGCTATAAGATCAGAATACTTCTGCCAACGCTGTGGCTATTACGACTCGTCAGTCGTCTACCGTTGCCTACAGGAATATAAGTGTAATTGAAGCCGAAGTTTCTACGTCTCGCGAAATAAGGGCACAAAATAGGTGCCTCTCCACATAGCACAACTACATACTTTATATGTATTAAAAACAAGGCTCTAGACGTTATAACCTTACGATGCTTTCTCCAAAATTGGCGACATTGTATTGTATATATTGTATATATGAGGATAAATAAGTTAGAATTGTCATAGTATCAAAATAATTGTGTATATCCCCAGCATTGATTTTCAAACGACAATAGACTAAGTGTCCCTTTCTGAAATGTTCTCCGAGTATATTATCGGATTATTCGATTTACACATTACTGTACAAATTATGGTTGAATTTGGTATATATATAATTTCATATTGATTCATAGTAGAATTCTTGAAGCGAGTTAGGTCTGGGGATCGTCCTGGACCTACCCCGATTGGTCCACTAACCAGGAAACCTATCATCTAAAAATGTCGCTAGGTGCGTCAAATGATGCGGAAGAGCACTATTTTACTGAAAATGTAATTGCCCTCCCCTTCGCAGCATCGTAGCTATGTTGGTCAATGCAGCTATTAAAATAAGTGGACGCGACTGCCTCCCTGGACTTTCCCATACTGGAAACTGTTCATATCATCTTTATTCAACAGTAGAGTTATTTTCCTCAAAACGGTTGTTCAAGTGCTATCCTAAAACCTTGCCTCGTAACGAACAGACTTACAAGGTTTGTTAAGAAGTCCGCCAAATATCTGCGGTGCCCCTTAATTTCCTTTTAAAATTTGCAAGTCCCTGGAAATTATATTTTGTAGGGCATAAAAAATCGATTTTTTTATTTTCGCGGAAAAAGATTCTTTGACGCAAACAAATAACAACCGTTAGAATAAAAAAAATATTTTTCTAAAAAAGAGGGGGGAGGGGGCCGGTGCGCTTACATATATCCACGAGTGTAATATTTCTTTGCATATTCATATGCTCCATTACGTACTGAGCGATTCAGTGAAAACCCCAGCTTCCTATCTTTTTTCGTTTATTAATTAAAGGAGTTTGAAGTTTCAAACTTCCAAGCTTCGTAGAGGGCGCCACAGGAAAATTACGGAGTTCTTCAAAAAACATATCGATAGCCCCTTGCGAGGTCTATCGACATATGAAATTTAAAAAAATTCCTTGGAGCAGTTTTTGAGAAATAATTTTTTGAAAATTTCCAAAATTTTGAAAATTCGTAATTTAGGCCCCTTATAATTTTTCAAAAAACTTTTTATATCACCTCATTTTACCCTTCATATACTATTCAGAAAATAAAAATCATTTGAATCGATTCATCCGTTTTCGAGTAATTGGGCGTTAAACTCAAAATTTTCAAAAAATCATAGCGCCCTTCATTTTAAAGCTAGCGAGTTCGGCAAAAAACTAACAGATTTGTCTTATGACCCTCTATCGTTATCCGCGATAAAAGTTTCAAAATTGTAATCACGAAAAAAGTGATACCAAAAAAACATGCGTAACTTCCGCTTCCGGTTTCGGATTTTTTTGAAAAGCTTATTTTTTCGATGAATTTTCGATACACCCCCGCATTCCAAAGCGCATCAAAATCGGAGCATTACTTTCGGCTGTAGGAGCGTCACATACGTACATACGTAGTACGTACATACGTACATACGTACATACGTACGTACATACCCACCCACAGACAGACATTTTTTAAAAACCACGTTTTGGGTTCCTAGAGACCCAAAACGGATATATCCGTTAAAATCTCGATTTCGAAAATTTTCATGATTTCAATACTTACCCTATACCTATAAGGTATGGGAAAGTAATTACCCTATACCTATAAGGTATGGGAAAGTAAAAAGTATAGTAATCGGTAAAACAATATTCCCGATCAGATTGGCGTTATTATGTAACATCTTGGTCATAATTTCTAAAAATGTAAACTTTCCCTTGGAACCCTCTAAATTTTATTTGTGTATTTCTGTGAAATGCTCGTAGCCGTGGAAAGTTGGTGGGCAGACTGAGTTGCATTTAAAACTATTTCAATTTGTGCGGTTCCTACGATTCTGTTAAAAACACGATTACCTACATCTGTTTCGTTAGACAATAACTATTATTTGTGTATGTTGGTTTTCATGCACATAAATATATTTATTTTTCGCTTGCTTGACAAATGGGAAAACACATTTGGAACAATATACGCTTTGATATAATTGTCTCGTTTTAAAATAACAATACCGGAGAAACAAGATAACAGATCAAACGAACAATTAGATATTTTGGTGGGAAACCTCTATTTTAATCAAAAATTCTTTAAATTTATTTTAGCTATAAGTTGCAAACGAATTGTTCAAAATTAACTGTCTTTTTAGTGCTAGTTAGTGTATATTAAGGGTTTTAATTTGATGTAGCATAAAGCGTATGTTTCGTATGAATATTTGGATAGCGTGTAGGTTAAAGGGGTGGGTAGGTAGTTAACAATTCTAAGGCCACATATTACCTCTTTATACACTACAACTTCACGTTTGCCTTATTTTATAATCCAAATATTTAGGAAAGATCGTCTAATAAAAATATCTCCTTGAAAACATTTCGTAATCGGTTTCCGCAGTTTCTGCTTTAGTTAAAATTTTGTAAACATTTCTATTTATAAATTTTAACAAAACATCCTAATAGGGATTCATGGAACACAGCAAACAACTTTTTGAATATGTGCGTGGGTGGACGTGTACATTAAATATCTAAAACAGGACGGAAATAACGGTAGACATGCTTCTGATATTTTTTTTGTATATCTTAATGTGTTATTCATGCAACTCATCTGCATTTCTGTATTTTAAAAACGCTGGCGTAAAATTTAGTACAGACAGAGGATGTGAAAATAATTAAACAGTGGTGTTTTAAATTACTATCAAAGCGCTCTGAATACAAACTCTACTAGATACAGCTCTTTCAGAATGGTTTTCTCTATGCGCGGTCATAGAATCACTTTAGTGGTATCTTTTAGCTTCATGTTCAATACCCTATTTACAATGCGCTGAGTCTCATTTTTGGGTAACTTGGTCGAAATTTAAATACAATATTGTAGGATGTTTGTGGACAAAACAAGGCAATCTCAATGAATGAAAAAAGTTTAATGCTGCAATTCGTGACGCATAGCACTCCAATCCGGCTTCGGTCTGTTCAACTGCAGGTAATTGGGTCATTTTGCATCACCACGGCGGAGTAGCACGAAGCATATTGTCAAAGGTGGAATGTTAAGGTTGCCAATGACCAACTTATTCTAGGTACTAGTTTTAACCCAGCTAACCACCAAAAAAGGCATCATAATCTCAACTATGACATAGATACAAGCCGCAAAATAAGGGCGTGTATTGGGAGCAAATCTGCGATGATTCTAATGACCAGAGGGTGTCCGCAGGGCGGTGTTCTATCACCTCTGTGGTAGTCTCTCGTCATGGATACCGAGGGTACTGTGACGACCTGGTCATTACAGTAAGGAACAAGCATGATATTAAATATTTGAGACTTGTCCTTTACCAAAAATAATCTGGAATCCTCACCTAGAAAGTACTCTTGCAAAAGCAATCGTGGCGCTATGGACCTACCACAGGGCTTTTATGTAGGATTTGTGACATATAGCCAAAGATGATCAACTTCTAATATAAAATGGTTGTAAAGTTCATTATCACTTATACCTTTATTAGTATGGTGGATAAAAATAGAACAAATCGTGACAGATAGTGTAGAAACAAAGGTTTGCCTGTCTAGGGATTATAGAACTCTACATTTATGTGTAAGAAGGAAAGCTAAACTAAGTGTTTATTGGACGCAACAGGCAATACAGGGTGTTTGTAAATGACTGAGGATTGTGATGTAGCAACTTATTATACTCATCCCCAATCACTACACCCTACATCAGAACTAGAGTCTCCAGTGGCGTACACAGATCAGGGGAACGTGTTGGCCGCCATCTTCCTTGACTTATCAGGCGATCACCAAAAAATTCTTCCAAATATTGCAAAGTGATTCTTGCTGTATGTGCTGTGGTTCCATCTTGCTGGAAATAACCCAGTTGCAGCTCATCGTCGTGAAGTAAATTCAGAAAAGGTTCTAAAATAAGTCTTCGATAGTTCTCAGCATTGATTGTTTCATGGAAAAATATTGGCCCTATTATTCGTTGTCTTGACATGGCCATCCACACACCAGTTCTAATAGGATGTAAGTCAGTTTCTACAAAATTATGTGGATTTTCTGTAGCCCATGTACGATAATTCTGACTATTTACATAGCCAGACAAATGAAACCATGCTTCGTCGGTATAGAAAGTCAAATTCAGCAAATCATCATTTAAAGTATTATTAAACCATTGCAAATAGTCTATTCTGCACCCATAATCAATTTCGTGAAGGTGCTGTACAACGGAAACTCCATACGAATGCAAATTAAGTCTTTGCTTTAATACCTTCCGGCAACTTGACACTAACACTCCTACAAGTAAACAAATTTTTTAGTATCAAAATAAGACGTTTATAATGTAAAACAAACCTGCTTGAGATGACAATTTTCTTAAGGATTCCTTCGGGCTTTGAATTATGCGTTGTTGTATATCGGCAGCATCGTCAGTTAAAATGCTGGGCCTTCCAGAACTTTTGCTCTTACCGATGCAATGTTTTTCTTTAAAGCGTTTAACTATTTTGTTCTTGTGGTTCGAAAACGCCTTGTCCGAAACAATCATTCCAGGGAAAGCTTCGTTAAACTGTTCCATGCATGACTGAAACGAATACACCCAGGTGCCATTCTAGGTTAAAGAACCACTTCGAAAATGTGCCATTAGAATAAAAGCGTCGTGTTGCTGTTTAAACGCCATTCCAATAAATTATAAACTAAAATGTAAATACAACATTAACCTATAAAATATGCGGCAATGTTTTGTTTTCAATAACTTACCTGTAAGGATAATGATAATGAAGTTCTGATAGGAACTGATTTTATGGAAAAAGCTAGCAGTATACAACGTTAAACCCAAAAAAACAAGGGAAAAAAATAAAATCCGCTGACGAATGTCTATGAACAAAAATGTCAGATTACTAGTGACAAATCCCTAGGGGGAAACATAAAATCAGTAAATTACTAACTTTCATTTTAAATGTTTCCGCCTTTTCCTCAGCCATTTAAAAACACCCTGTATAATTTAAGCCAGGAGCTCTGGTTGGTAAATTGGAGTGTGCACGAAACCTGCACCGATGGCTTCTAGACGAATGGGGGCCTAGGTATATGCATAAATGGCCTAAATGTAAGACATCTACATCCTCAGCAGACCCATACACTTAAGACAGAGCAAGGAAAGGATTGCGAGGAAGAAAGTTTACATTTAATCAAACAGCCAAACGGCTCTAGCAGCTCTAAAATCTGATACATTTCAGTCTAAGATATCCTAGGCGTTAAACAAAGCTTGACGTAGCTAGCTACAAGAAACGTATTCATTTTGAAGAGAATGCCAGTGTATGAAAAAGTCGAAGATAATGAAATTGCTGACACCTTTGCAAGAGAGAAGGTGCGGAAACACCATTTACTGGACCCCAACGGTCTTATAATCACCAAAAGTCACATAGCGGAAGAATTGCGTAAATGGTGAAAGGCACAGGAAGGAACCTAACGGAGAAATATTCCGGATCAAAATCAAATTCATTAACTACTCGCCAAAGAATACGAAGAAGCTTCTTGAATTCGAAAACCAAACTTAAAATAAATTCTTGGGTGACCACTACCATCTGAGATGGACAAAGCCGACGATGACGCATGTAGACAATGTGAGTCTGCCAAAGAAACTACAGAACACAGACTGTGCGAATGGGCTGCAGTTATTCACAAAAGATTCAAGGTGGAATCCACGTTTGATGAAATAGGCAATATGGCCGCAAAGAAAATATACTTCATCAAAAGTCTCAGAATTTTAGGAACATAAATTGTATATTAATTTACAAGATTTTTCAGGCCGAAGTAATGGAAGCCGAACTTATAGCCAAACGACTCCGGAACAATCTACAACCTAGCACGTTCATATTATGACGATCACCTGGTCTTGTAGTTGGAGGAAATCGCATACTATTATTATAACGAGCGATCAAGGTTTCATATTAGGGTTGGCTCTGAGTGTTACAAGGCATATCGTAGCTGTCATGTTACATACCGGCCGTACCTTGTGTTCATTTATTCGAATGTAAATATAAACAAAGTGAACTTAACCTCAAAGCGTATCTCGTCGTAATAAAACGCAAACTGTAACCAAATTACAACAAATTTTGACAGTAAATAAATTATTTTAGTGTGACAGTTGTTCAAACTGGCATTTGTCTATAGTTCAATTTCAGTCATGCAAAACATTTTCATAGCTCTCCCGAATTTGAAAACTTTTTGATCACATTTTACCTATAATTGAGAAAGTGGATTTTAGACCCTTTAATTCATGAACCTCTGTACGTTCCTATTAGTTTGCCTAATGATAATCGCGGCATTGTTCCTATCTACTGTCAAAGTTTATGTCTGGGCTTTCAAAATATAACCATTCTGGTTAGTTACATGCATAATGCATTAGCGTCAAATTCAATTGTAAGCAGTTTCCTGCAAAGCACAAAATTCTTCTGGATAATATAAAAAATAAACTTTCAAATTACGGCGAATAATAATGGACGAGTTTCCATATAAAAATCGTAGGAAAACTTGAGGTTTATTAGCGTGGACTTAAGTTTCAAGTAAATATAGTAAACGGTGTTTGCGTAAAAATTCGTTCAGCTGCCGCCCTTTGTGAGTGGCTATAAGCTATAAATAAGTCGAGGTAAATCCACACAATATGTCTTGAACAATTTGTGGTTAAATTTATGGCGAACCTTTTAAGGGACATACTTTAATCCGGATCTATATCGACATATATAAAAAAATTGATGCTATAATTATTGGATGCGTAGCAGGAGGAAAATCCAGTCTATTTTTATAGGAACTGATTTTCAGAATTAAATCTGGTTTCTTTCATGCATAAGACTGCAGTTGTTGTTTGTCGATGTTTGGAAAATTAATTCACCAACAGCCACAACAACAAGGTATTGTGGAGTTTCTCAATCGATTAAAAAGAAAACTTTTATATTCCATAGTTTAAAAACGTCAATAGAAACCTTTTTCTTTCTTCCCAACTAAAGGAAAGGAAGGCGGAAACAGCATATTAGTATTAAACGAGGAAATTTATTGTCCGTTACAATGGAATACTTCAATGCCATCTTTGAAAAGAGTATACTCTATTGTGCTTTATATATGTATTTATTTGCACGAGCAGGGTTACATATTGATCGGTCAAACAGAAACTTTAAGCAGATTTGTATGCTTCAAACGCCGTTGATTAAATTTTTCTCTGAAGAACTAGTTCCACCTCAATCACGACCAGATGGAAATTGCAAAAGTCTAACAATTTTTCCTCTTGTGCGTCCTTTTTCTGGAATAACCGTCTAGAAATTTTAAACAATAAAACGAAGAATTATTGTGGCTTACATTACAAAATAATACATATTTTGTACTTTCAGCTCATAAAGGTTTTTCATTCGTATAGAGTATTGGATCCTTAAGTAGAAAATAAACTTTTTCCTCATACAAATTCGTATAAAATAAGAGCTAAACTTTACTGTAAAACAGTGACTTAGTAGAACCTGAAGTTGAAGCGTTTTTCATTGTTTTCTGACAAGTTGTAATAGTATAAGCTGCTTCATCAAGTTTCCCCGAACTTCATTGCTTGTACTGTATGGACTTTGACAGACAGTAAATTTTTAAGTTTCAAGAGTGATATTATTTGTGTATTTATTTATACCTGATGGGCGTTGCGTGGGTGGGCAATAAGTTCTAATAAAATAAAAGCTCGTTCATTTCTGTTTGTGGCATATCAGCAAATGTAAAATGGTTAGCTGGAGTACTTTGTGTTTCCAGGGGGTTAGTTTAAATTTGTCAAAGTATTCTTGCTCAAGATTTGCCTTCGAGAGCAGTAATTAAATTGCGAATAGACAAGCAAAGTCAGGCATACCATTTCCGGTGTTTTATGTTTCAGCTAGGATGGACGGGAAATCTTTTTTATTGCTAAAAGTCTTGCAGAGGCTCCTGTAGTTTTTGTGTTCCGCTGTACAGTTCA
Organism: Limonius californicus; assembly: GCA_014611495.1. Taxonomy (NCBI): domain Eukaryota; kingdom Metazoa; phylum Arthropoda; class Insecta; order Coleoptera; family Elateridae; genus Limonius; species Limonius californicus. The sequence goes on from JABXWE010003614.1 coordinate 41,906, forward strand.
GAACGTGTAATTTAAGGTGAAGCGAGCCCGTTCAATTGTCAGGTTGCATTACCGAAGCTGCCTTTGCAGTCGATATTGGTTAGCTTCCTGGCTTAAACATTTCATTATAATAAGATGCTACTGCTCGCAGCTTCCGACGGGTAGCAATTAATGCGAACGCTAAGTGCTCTTACATCTACTGATAGCACACTAAGGTATATAACCATATCTGTGATATGAAATTGCCATAATAGATGCAGCGTTAACTATAAACATCCCCTTCTAATCAGATGATTTCGTTACAGGTGATGGTACAGTTCTTAAATTACTTTAGAACTTTACCTCACCAAGAAATTATACACATCTTCCACCATAATGTTTAATTTAACGTCGTTTCGTAACAAGGTATACGACTTACGCTTTTATTTAGAAGAACTGCAGTAAAGAAAAACAAAACTACTTAATGGGAGTGTAGGGACCTATAAAGAAGGATATTTAGTAAATAACGTAAAAGGCTGTAATAGTAGTTAAACTTTAATAATACCCTCTTAGTTTCCAGTCAAAGAGTAACTGTATTAGCAATAAAATCCCCTCGGAGTTTTTAAAAATAAATTTAGCCATAGTTAATTAGAATTATATGTTCAATAATAATTAAAGCTATACTTATTAAAAAAATTTCCAATGTGTGGAATGCAATTAAGAGGCTCTGAACTGACGCCATTCAATAGTAATCATCATCATCATCATGCCTATATCAATCCATTCCGGATGTAGGCCTCTCCCAGTGATTTCCATTTTGTTCTATCTTGTGCCTTCTGGATCCGGTCGTATTCATCAACTCTTTTAATATCGTCTGTCCAACGCATTGGGGTTCTTCCTTTAAATCGCCTTCCCAACCTGGGTCTCCATTTCATTATCACCTTCGTCCGTAAGTCTTGCTAGATGTGCCGCCCATTGCCACTTCTGCTGAAGTATCTTCTCTATTATATCCTGTACCTTCGTTTTTCCTCGTATCCATTCGTTAGTCTTACGATGTTTTAATGTTATGCCCAACATCGCTCCCTCCATTGCTCTTTGCGTCACTAGCAATTTAAGTTTATTTTTCTTGATCAAGGTCCAGGTTTCGGCGGTGTAGGTGAGAACCGGAAGGATGTTTCGGTTGAATAGTTTTGTTTTTAATTCCTGATCTATTTTGCTTCTTAGTATATCTCGCCACAAATTAAATGCGACCCATCCTAGCTTAATTCGCCTGTTTATTTCATCTTCTTGGCTGTTTCTCTTCAAGCTTATACTTTGACACAAGTAGATATAACTTTCTACATCTTCATTACCACGTCGTCTATCTCAATCTGTTCGATTTCGTCCATTTCTTCGTTGTTCATTATTTTCGTTTTTTCTTTATTCATCTTTAGGCCATTTTTTTGGTTTTCTCTGTAGATCGGTCAGCATCTGGCGTAGGTCAGGTAGGTTATCTGCTATTAGTATAATATAGTCGGCAACTCGCAGGTGATTTAATTTGTTGCCGTATATATTCAGGCCTATATTCTCCCAATGTCATTTTTTGAAGACATCCTCTAAACACAATGTAAACAGTTTGGGTGAAATGGTGTCTGCCTGTCTCACACCTTTCTCCATTTTAATTGCATTTGTGTTAGCATGTAGTTTAACTGTAAAGTTGCATTGTCATATATACTTTTTATTAAGTTTGTATATCTGTGATCAATGCGGCTGTTTTGTAATGCAATGTAATTCAATAGTAATAGATTATTTTAAATTATACAAGTTACCTATGTATAAAAAGGTAAAATATACGACCGTGAGAATTATTGATTCATCAGTTGATATTGACTTAAGAAAACCAAATCACCAGTAGACAACATATTTATACTGACATAAATTAGAGAGGAAACTTTGAAAATGGACCAGGAGAAATTAGTATTTATTTGTCCTGAAGAGACATATGATTTTGCCCCAAGACATCGACTATGGGATACATTATGGAAAATAAAATTAAATATTAATCTGTTACGAATAATAGAATAATTGCACAACAGGGTAGAGAGTATAGTAGGTTCTCGAGTGTAAGCATGGATTCTAAGTCATAAAACATGGTTAAAACCAATAGTTGTTATAATAGACACATTAGAAAGAAGTATGGGTTAAAGTATATTAGTATAGGTGTCGTATTAACTTTGTTAGATGGATACTCTGGAGACAGTCCTTGGGGGGTATGCAGGGAAAATATTTGATGTAATATGGTCATGTCAACAGGATGAAGATATTGAGAATACCTATGTAACTATACCATGGTATCATTTGAATGGAACTAATATGTGCAAACCAAGGAAGCCATGGAAAAAGGTAATGCAAGAATGAAACATAAAACAACATCTGTAGATAAAGGAAAAAGATCGGCAAGAATGTGTACTACTACAAAGGTAGCCGTAAAATCCTAAAAAGGCAGAGAAAAGTAACCAGCTCGCCACTTTAGGTGCGCGGCAGCGTTACACAGACAATGCACATTTTGTAATAGAAAGAGGACAGCAGAACTTTCTTAGCAACAATGATTTGAATTTCACTATTTGCAGATAATGATTTATGTGCATCAAGTTTTACGTTCGTGTTTTGCTACGGTAGTTTCAGCAGCTTACTGAAAATTTTGATATGGAAGGATTAAAGGTACAGCATGCCTATATCAAGTTTTTCCTCAAGTTTATCAGACAAATTATAAAGTGCTTTTGGCACTTAGACGATGGCATGGACAGAACTCAGTGATCCTAGCGTTCCCAACGTGCAAAGATGACTCTCTGCTTAAAAGATGAAAATACCTAATCAGCACGACAGGCCATTCATGATTACAGAGTACTTCTATGCCGAGGTGGTAATACGTTCGAAGGAAAATGCAAAATGAAAGCAACTGACGCAAACAGAACTGCCTCCTGCATCACAACATCCCACTGGTTCAGACCGGTATCACAATAGTCACCCATCCGCTCTGCTACTTCCCTAGATGATGATTAAGTTGATACGGAAGAGATTTAGGCGAAATCGTGTAGGTGTTAAATAACATTTCAAAGAAGATTGGTAGAAATCGTTTCAGTAACCGAGAAGATGTCGGGTCCGCTATGTTTACTCTTACTCTTGGTTGTAAAAATGGGACATCGAGATTGCAGAATTTAGAAGTATTTTCCCATTGAGGCTCATTGTACACCATTCTTGCGAGTTTTTGCTAATTTGTAGTAATTCTAACTCTATTAAACATTTTTAACATGACAAACAGCTTCGGTTGTACGTCTCTATCGGTAGGAGGCCCACTTTCAGATTTTGCTCAACTACAAACATTTCACTGACCTCGGCCCTGTTTGAACCTAGTAGCCTTCGATTCATAAGTCAGTTTGCTAACGGCTAGTTTCAAATAGACTACTTCGAGGGACACCATTAGTTAAAACATAAACTACATCCAAGTTTTGTTAAAGCGGAAACTTTTGGTATGCACCTCGTATATGTTTCAGGACCTGTTCATGATACGGAATAATAAAGTTATATGTAAGGGTTATATATCTCGAGTGTATTCCAAATTCGTCGAAAATTCGTTTTCATGTATCTTTAAATATCGGCCGCCTTATTTATTGAAAGCTATTCCCAAAGAAGGAACGCCGAGCAAATAAGAATTAAAAGCGAATTTAGAGAAGAAATACGAATCAAACTGAAACAGCAAGACGACAGCAACAATGTGAAAAATAGATTGATTAATATTGTCAAATGAGTTATCACGTTACACTCTAACGGCAGTTTTAGCATCTGAGAAGAAAGAATTAAATTTTGTTACATCCAATTTAAAATAATACTGGGAAAGCGATTTCCTTTTAGAAGACGATGTTATAACTTGTTTACAATCTTGAGGGCTTTGGAATTGTTTCTGGAAGTTATATGTTACTAATTTATAGTATAGGTTATATTATATATATATATATATATATATATACGTACCTTACATCTGATACCAAGCCCAGTACATAAGTCGGGCACTCAGACGCCCGGGCGAAATACTATAGCTAGCGGTGTGTGAATTGCGTATAAATGTTGAATACTACTGTCGGAAACAAGGCAACCTCAGAGGGGTAACTTTTTTTAAAATAAGCATCAAAATATATTTAACAGTTTTTACGAAGCCCTTCATATAAACCCCCTATAAGGAGCCCTTCTGTATAATACGAATATACTGTCCCGCACATGCGATGCCCTCCAGTGTTGCCCATATGTTGTTATCGTCTACGTGCTTTTACAATGCCGTCTGCTCCAAAACTACTTCATCAGCTGAATTAACTATTTTCAACTACAGTACGATAAATGAGAAGTTCAAACGTTCCCATTCTCATTTCAGAGAGTTTCATTAGGAATTGTGGTTCTGACTACATTACGACATATTATCCAGATCTTACAATAACAAGGCCTTGTTTTGCAAAACATTACAACAGATCTAGTTATTTTTATAAACTGATGAGTTTTAACGTTCAGTAAGTATTTTGGATGGTGGAGCACGTTCGGATACAAATTTTTAACCAATTAATATTACAACTTAACATAATTTATGGCCAAGATTGCTTTTAATAGATTTTACTACAAATATGTTTTTAAACCTTCTGCATGCATTACTCTACTTTTGTAATTTCATAAGGCTTATAAACAAAAAGTACTCGTATCCGAACAGCATATTTATTTCAAATTGTTTTAAATCTGCAATAGTGCAATATAGATCAAAATAT
>JABXWE010003615.1:0-61932 GCA_014611495.1 Limonius californicus
CCACCCACAGACAGACATTTTTTAAAAACCACTTTTTTGGGTTCCTAGAGACCCAAAACGGATATATCCGTTAAAATCTCGATTTCGAAAATTTTCATGATTTCAATACTTACCCTATACCTATAAGGTATGGGAAAGTAAAATAAGTACTGAAGAAAATATAAAAACATGACTTTATGGAAAAAATCATCCGTGGCTCTTGATCCAGTTTGAAATCATTTTAAATAAAAATTTGGCTCTTAAGTTTATAGACTTTGCCGACCCCTGGACTATAGCTGAATGGAGACCCAGACAAGACCATCAGCAAGATGGACCGATGATATTACAAGAATCTCAACAAATTGAAGGGACATTATTTAGGGTGGGAAAGAGAAGAAGACCTTCGAGTTGATAAAAATTGCAGTAGAAAGCTCGATCAATTATGATTAAAATAATAACACAATATTTAATGATGCATTCTTATATTAAATATAATTAGTTATATTATTATAGTACATTAAAACACTTTACATACATTTCTACAGAAAAAAAAAACAGATTTTCATAGAATTATGTACAAAATTACAAAGCACGTTTCGGTTTTTCATAAAATTCGAGTTTTTATGTACAAAAGGGAAAAAAATATCACACGCGATTTGTACACGACTGCACACAAACGGCAACCCATGGCGTACATAATTCTAGATAAACCCGCCACTAAAAAAAAAATGCAAACATTTACCATTCAATATAAAACCCTGTTAGTTATTTTATGATTTTTTTCAACTTTTTAAACAATTAACTACTTTTACAACAATGTACAGAATTGCAGCACGAGGTGCGCTAATATTGTCAAATGAAGCCTTAATACATAGCAGTAACTTAGTGTGCTCCTAATCCTTCCCGTGTGTACAACTCTGTACGGCATACATATCTGTTAAAAATCTTAAAATAACTTACAAAGAGACATCGCAAAATTCGTCATAGGTTTGGACCACATTAATTTTGTCTTCCAGTCATCAGACTTTTGGTTGAAGAAAAGGACAAAACTGGAAACACCGTTTCGACATTTTTGTGCCAGGCAACTCAAAACTTATCAGAGACCACAGAACTGAATCGCAACAACAAAGGAAAAACGCAAACATATTAAATGCGCAACTTAACATTATAATATTATTGTATATAACCATCATCTCATCAACATCAGACTATCAAGCGAAAAGCGAGTAAACATAGTAGTACGACTGTTACAGATACATATCAAACTGGAATTTTTAAACGTCTTTATCTCTAAAACGTGTTCTGGCTCGTAGGATTAACGATAAATGCTAATTTTTTAAAATTTAAATACGTCTAAAAATGGCAGTTTTTTTCCTCCTCCTTCATCTCTTCACTTTATATCGTAGTAAATTTTCCTAACATTGTGTCCGCCCTGGTCTTGTGGCAGTTTCGTGTAATCGAATCCAGGCCTTTCTCATTTCTTTCAAAAGTTACAAGGTCGAAACAGAAACGGCCGTTGGTAATTAAACGAAAGCACCTTTATCAAACGAGAAGGCGAGGGCGAACACACAAGAAATACAACAAACAACTATATATACAAAACAAAAAATGGCGCGCGCAAAATTTACCAAGATATAAAGATAATTTAGATAGAATACACACCGAGAAGAACACTCTCAGGAAATGCTATCAATAATTATAATTTGTACTTCTCCCGATCAAACTATAAGCAATTTTTTTATTTACATACCATACTTAAATATATAAGTATAAAAATTCAGTCAATTATTCTCGTTTCTTTTTTTTTTGAAATGCGCGAGAAGTTAAGAGGTACTTTTAGGTAGTTTCATCTTCGTTAAAGCTCGTTTTTCTGATATAATAACGCCGCCGCCCGTTTACACGGGAGACAAAGGTACAACCGTAGTGTTAACCTACATAAAGCATTACAAAATGGCATTGTGTTTACCTTGTCATGACGGAAGTTTATCACAGTACTAACAGTAATAATAATTTAATTGATACAAATATGTACAAATTATAAAACTGCTTATGGTTTGAAAATACTTACATTTATAAATCTATTTTTAGCAGAAGACATGTCTGTGTGTGTGTGTGTGTGTTGTGTGTAACTGTTTCGTGTTTGTGTGTGTGTAAATGTGTTTTGTGTGCCTACAGAACAAACTACGGACATTCGTCAAAGAATTAAGTATTCGCAACTGAACAAACGCAAATAAAACTCTAACTTAAATTAGAAATGCAAGAACCACATATATTTTTCTAAATTATAATTATTTAAATTATCTTTTCTAAATTATAATATGCAAAAAACTGGTTAAGTTAGACTTGAAAAATAACCATTACCGTTAATCCTAACAATAGGTGTGTCTACACTTTAAGAACATTTTTGTACTGTCGTGTGTTGTAGTTATTGTGGTAATTCCTGTAGATGGCAGGCGGGAGAGGGAAAGGCGACGGGTCGCAACGCCAGGGGGGACGATTTTGGTAGTTAAAACTCATCTGCAACAAACGTAATTCCCTTGTTATTTGTCTTGCCTTCACATCTACCTACGTGTCAACAACAGGCTTACATTAGCAATACAATTAAACATATTATGTAGTAAGGGAATCACCACACTTGACACTCCTTTCCATCTTGCCATTAATCTTCTTACTTTTAAATTATTAATACTGAAAATTTAGAAACCGAATTTGCTCATTCATTGTAGATATATTTTATAATGAATATTTGAAAATTTCAATAGTATAACCATCTTATAAAGGGCTGGCATGCTTCAATGGTAAGAGAGTCAGGCTTTGGACGTAAAAGTCCAAAGGGGAAACACTTAATTAGTTAATATGGTTTCTTTTTTTTTTTATACATAGCTGTGTTTGTTCATTCACTTTGTTTAAGCATTAATGGGGTTACCTAACCTAACCCATCAATATTTTTGCACAGATGATGATGATGATACTCACTATTAGAGCAGAGGATGTCTTTAGGGGAGCCTCCTTTTGTTCCTAAAATTGTTTTAATTGAACAGAATATAGGGTATCTTTGTCTTTTGACAGGTTCATTTGGTAGGATTTCATCATCGATCCATATTCTCTTTTTAGTATTTGTGTGAGATGGTTTTACCTATCGGGGCTATGGTTTTTTGCCATTTTTTTATAGTTCTTCTTTTTCAGCAACTATTGTTTACCTGGAGTGTTTCTTCAAACAGCTTATTGGATGTCCATACAAGCTTTCCAGCTTTGTGGTCCAATTGCAATCTTTGAGATTGTTAGCGAATGTTGTGTGATCAAGTTTTCTCTTAAAGTTAGTATTACTGAAGAGTAGTCAGAGCACAGATCAACGTTCTCTTCGATACCAATGAAATTTGCTGATACTTTCCTCAAAATGAAGAAGTCAATCAGATCTGCTATTTTGTTTTGATCTGTGGGCCAGTAGGTGGGTTTTCTTCATGAAGCCGTACTTACAACTCCTTTCCTTGCAAGTTGTTTTCCTTTAGTTGTAGGCAATCTCCAGCCCCAAATTAGATTTTTAGCGTTGGAGTCTCCTCCAACCGAACCTCGTAGCAGTAATTGTTTACAATTGTAATATTTTACCTTCCAGTTTTGACATATACAGCTGTAGCTTGTACTCCTTCCATTTCATATTTGAATTCTTCGTAGTAAATTACTTTTTTGCTGGCTATCACTGCCCTTCCGCCACTGATGGGAGTTTAGTGGATGTATATGGTAGTAAGTTTGATAATCTCTAAATGTTTTTGATATAAATAACATTTTATATAGGAATATTTGTTGTTTGATTTATTTTGCTGTGTACCATTAATATTACAGGTAGCTATTTTAATGTTTTTTTGTACCCGATACTCTTTGGCAGTGCTGGGATTACTTTTGCTTTATCTTTTATCTTTGTTATTTTGTTTGGTTAGTTTAGTTTGCTTCAGTTCTTACCTTTGGTATTCATTTTGGCACTTCACAACTTCTGTAGGTGGCTAGATGTGCTTCTCCAGTATTAGCACATTTCCTTTCTTGTACATTCTTTTGTAAAATGTTTTCCGGCCCATTGAACATCTCGATTCTATTTTACAGAACCGCGGGATGTAAACAAAGCTTTGTGGTACCGATTTAGATTTCCAAAGTGGCTCAATCTTCACTTTCATACCTAATATTTTTTTGTCTTTGTTATTTTTGAGAAAGGTTTCTACTGTCTCCTTTTTGCCAAGTTTATTACTTCATTTATTTTTTATCTATTGCTTCATTTATTTTTTATCCATTGTTTATCAGGTCAATCGTTATATCTTGTAGTTTGCATGAATGATATAATTCCTTACCATGACTGTGATGGGTTTTGCATGTTTGTTTTCATACGAATGCCGAAGGTGACCACCTGTATTCAGGTAAACCGTCATCATCATTCTGTATTCTTCAACGCTATTATATTAAAATTTAATTTCCCCTGTTGAATATTCACCGTGACAGCTTGAAAGGTGAACTGGCATAATCTTTGGTTTGACTTTTTGCGATTGGTGGAGGATTTGGTACTTTTGTTGATTTTACCAGTTGCGAATGTTATTGCTTAGTTTAATGTTGTAGAGAAGTGACGTTTCTGTCTTATTTTTTTGCTACTCCTCTTCTTTTGACTATTACATTTCTCTGATGAGTTCTTTCTTATTGGTAAAATATTCTATTTCTTTTTCTTGACTTTGTCTGTTTGGTCCTCACAAGAGATTTACTGTTGTTTGCATTTTTGCTATTTATTGCTGTAAATGGGAAATAGTTTGCTCTGCAAATCAATTCTTGCAATCATCTCCGATATACAAGCATTGCTCATTTTGGGTTCTCTTTTGAAATAGGAGTTGGAACCTTCGATACATACGACAAACATCTGTGTATTTTAACAGAGCTCGGCAGTACACATCCTTACTTTTCAAAGGTCAAACGAATTCTCAAAAGTGACTAAGAAGTTGATTTTTTAAATGACTAATTTATTGTTTTTCTTTTCAAATAATTTGCTTATCAATTTGATATTACAATCATTACTTTGTGGAATTTGTTTAACGAATAAAATCTTTTTGACATAATTCCAGTTATCAAAGATCTATTGGCTGTTCATTTATGCGTTTTCTGATAAGAGGTATTGTGATATCTGCTCTGGGTGGCCCTCTATAAATAGAGTTTGTTCTCTCAATTAATTTATATGCGTAGGTCTAAATAATTAACTCATCTGATATTAGAGTAAATTTTATGTTCTATGCCTACTTTATTAATAAAGGTTAAAAATTTGCCCATAAACACAAATGTACTATTACAACATGCCAATATGTCAACACAATGGAACCAAAAGATACTTTTCTCAGATCGATTGGATTTATAAATTTGATCTATATCTAATGTACTCTTCGAAATATATCTGGGAAAATGCAACCGTAAATAGTTGATTTTTCTCGAAATCTTTCTAATGCAATCTTATGATATCTTTACATAGTTATGCAGTAAAAAAAAACACTATCCAATTTTGCCACACAAGTGTAGATTGCGAATTAAAGAACGTATCTATGATATAGTCTGAGGGAGAAAAATTAAAAAACGTCGAATTGTGGCAAATAATAAGACCTTCCTTCTAAAATTAATAATAAAGGCTCTAGGATGTCAACAGGGCCCTACTTGCAAGTTACCGTGCTTGCCCTGGCTGCTAGTCATATGTTTGTCTAATCCTATAGTGAAACCGTAATACGAGGAGTGCATTAATTTGGTCCCCAATGGCAAATGGAAATCCAGTACCAACCACGCAGGGGATTAAAAAATTTTCGTGTTCCTAGTAAAATTCGAAAAGAAAAACTTTTACATTATTTCAACTTAAGTCTGACTCTCTTGCCACAGGAGATTAGAGGTTCTCATTTTGTTATATTTCAGTCTTTCAATAAGTTGGCAATTTAAAATTTTGCTTAATTAAGGCCTTCGTTTAAGAATATTTTCAGAATTTCTGCCACAATTCCTTCAATAATGTATTTAAGTTAATATTGAAAACTGAACCAAAACTTTACCTCCTGGTCACCAAATTCTACTTTTGATAAATTTAGAAAACATAGACGAAAGTTTATTATAATGCGTAATTTTTTAGTTCAAATGATATTTATTCTAATCTAAAAGTCGGTTTTTCCGTACTGTGCATACATACTTTCCATTATCAAAAATGTAAACCTTAACTGGGAAACAATTTTCATAGTTACCTCACGAGACACAGGTTTCGAGCGTAAAGAGGCGACCGCATGGCTGCTGTTGAAGCTAAAGTGGTTGCGATGCTTCATGGTACCATCAATGGGAACCCGCTGCTGTGGCTGGTGCAGCAGCTGCATTCTGCGGGACTTCTCCTGCGTGGGGGTAGTCGGTGGGGAGGGCAAAGGGGAGGAGCTGTTTGAAGATTCAGAAGAGGACGAGAACATTTCTGAGGGGAAAGTTGCTAGCGTGCAGTACGAACCTTCCGATTCGCCGAGCCTAGGCATAAAAACAACAGAACATAAATTCCTGACCTTTACGTAATTCGTCGATATTCTTTCAATGTTAAAATATGTGTCACCTTATCAGGCTGATAACGCGCACAAACGTACAAGCTAAATTATTTACGTATGGTGCAGCAAAAATAAAACTGCAACTAAGTGCATTATCAGTTTCACAATAGGAAACCGCTGACCTTAGAGAATGCAGCTAAAAAAATCGCATTCTAGTTTTTATGAAATTTGCTCGTGCGATATTGTCACTAACCGCATTTTTTTATGAAATAAAAGTTGCTATCAGCGACCCAAGGATCTTGTGGTTGATCCCAGATAAGCTCTTCACTTAAAATACACTGCAGAGCAATTTAAAACGATATTTTAAAGCACAACAGCATACTCTTATCTTTCTAAATTAGATTTGCATACAACGCAATGGAAAAAAGAAAAGAAAAAAAAGGAAACATAAAAGTAATTTGAATTCGTTACCTGTAGCAAACTTCACTAGGGTCAACCCACAAGGTGAGTTCGGTGGGTAAACTCAGATCCCGATATCTCATACCGCACCTACTCGCCGCCAACTCTATAGATTTGTCTACAGGAGTTAGGACGTTCAGTCTTATGCAACGATATCCTTGCCCCTTTGCTGGGATTTCTGGGAACCAGTGCTTCTCAAACCTGCAATAGTATCAACGTGAGGCAATCCTCAATAATTTCTAAAAATTTTTGTACCTATGAATAGCATTTAAATTCAATTAGAAGTGTAACAAACAGAAAGCTTTTCTTTATGTTAAAGTCAAATAATCGCCGCATACTGTTATTGTTTTTGCAATTCTGTTGTACACTCACTTTTCAATTATTTAAACAAAACCCTCGATCTAAGTATCTGATAATGATTAAATTATATGTACAAATGAGGTGCATCAACGGGCTCACAATTTCAAGTAGAACCCGCTAAAAAATCAAACCATTTCCACACTAGGAATTTGAAAAACAAATTGTTTAATGCTGTCCCTCTCCCATGATCTTTTACCCACATAGTATAAATATTATGAAGATATCTCTAACAGCTTCAAAGTAATTAATCAGCTAGCTAGTATTAGTACAAACACCCTGTACATTGCTACAATCGTGCATGCACGCACGTTTGAAAACGTTTCTCACCGTGATTCAATAGATAACAGGTCTGATATAAATTATTAAATACATTAGTAAGCATTAAAAGAATTGCCCGTCTGTATGATCAACCATTGCTGTACTTTTTTGTACAGTACATAGTTAGGTTAGCTTTGCTTATGGTTTGTATGCCGATCAGCTCCACAACTCCACTGTGTAGTGCAAAATATTTGTTAAATAAGAGCACCGTGTGAAAATTACATTTTATTTACTTGGTCAAACCAAACACTTCTATTTTATTAGCCAGATCAATAATAATATTCAGTACATCCTTAACTGTCGTAATTTTCAGTTACACATAACTAAAAGCAAGAATTATTAGTGGCGTGTTAGATGTGATTAAAAAGCGAAAAACTTAAGATGTACGTTTAAAATTAATTAAACTTTAAAAGTGCGTTTAAAAATGCTAATGACAATCACGTTTAGGTTTTCCCAAGCCAGTTCTAGAAAAATAAGCTAATGATTTTCTCCAAAGCACGAGGGAATTTCCCTATTGTCATTACCTGAAGCCACTTATCCAACTAAAGGTTGTTTTACAAAGTTGCAAACATAAACAAGCATGTTTTCGACAAAATCAATAACAGATAAAGATGTATTTGCGCAAGGAAACATCTAAACAAGTTGTTTATTATTTGCAGAGCAACATCAGAAAGCAAACTGAGGCCAATTAAACATTAAAAGCCGACAATTTAAACTGCAAGGTTAAAGGTGTAATTGAGCAAGCCCGAGGAATCACATTTACATATAATTTTAGTTATTTGAATTGCGGCTTAGTCAAGGTGTAATTAACAATTTTTAGCATGCGAAGGCTACAGACAATACGAAAGCCTCTGCTCACTCCATATTCAATGACTTTGACAAACAAACTTATCAATGAGATACCGAGTTTCTCTATTTTAAGTATTTAATCCTAGGAATAAAACAATAACAAGATAAGGCTGGCGTGCCACATGCAGAACGTACCTAAAGGAACGTTCGAGAAAGGAAAAGCCTACGTTACTCACCTTTGCATGAGAAGTGTGGTTAGATGAGTCTTGAAATTTTCTATTTGATCCCTAGGAAACGCCTCGCTCTTTTCGATAAAACGAATTAAAAACATAACTGCAGCCAAAACTTCTTCCTTCATTTTCGTTCGCAAAATTTTTACATCAGGATGAAAAAGAACAGGGGTGTAAAACCAAATCTGCCAAGAACTATCTGCAAAACAAATATCAATTTTGTTTTCAATCTGACATTTCACAGCACCCCTCAACATATACACATTTGCCAAAAACCATTTCCGCACCCAAAACAGCCGCTATTTCTATTCCAGATTTCTACGACACCCATCCACCCAACAGGTCGGTCTTCTGAATATAATAAACAAACAAACCTTTTACTACAACTACAAGAATTTTCCACCGATTCCATATAATGCGTTAGATTTTACAATCTTGCTTATGATTTAAAACGACTTTCTAATTTAACACTCTTCTTCTAAAATCGTTAAACTTCACAGAGGTTCAAAATTTTATTTTTTTAAATCGTGGTTTCATTTATGAAATTGTGGAATTCTCTTGGTTTCAAACATCATCAAATTTGGCAGTTACAAGTGTCAAAACTGTAAAATTGAGGTTGTGATTTTGAAATGCCACAAATTAACAAAAACGGCAACGTAATTTCTACAGAGCTAAATTAATTTCGGTTCGACACAAATGAAAGCACCTCGCTTAGGTAATTGTTTAAGCAGGAATACGGCATAAACTTTTTATACTACACCTTCGCCCAGGATAATAATAATTAAAGCGGCAACATCGACTTTTGATCATAAACAGCAAATCACATTGAAATTGTATACCGTTATGAAAATCACCATACACGGTAAATATGTAGTATTGAATGTAATTAACCCTCGGTAACCTGACTAAAATCCGAATCAATTATTATTGTTATTCCCTGTACATTACCTTGAAAATTCAAATTGGTTAATCCGAGTTTTTTTTTAAATTTTGTTTCCGTTTTCTGTCCGTACTCTAAACGTTTTAATTAACCACAGGGTCTTGTTCTTCGACGAAGCACAACTTCACTGCTAATTACACAAACCCTAAACTTGTACTTAAGGAAGCAACAATTGGTCACTGGCAAAATGACACAAGTAACTTATTACACGTTAATTATTGGAAACCTACGTGGTACACTATTTTTTGAGCTACATACGTCGTTCGAGGCACTTTTAGGTGGGCGCAGATGATTTCTAAAACCTCCCAAAGAGAAATTACGTCTGCGAGTAGTGAAATGGTGACGTACACAAACGAAAACTATTACCAAATTGCGCACACAAAAACAAAGAGCTCTGGTCTGGCCATGCAACGTACGACTGTTGATGGTGAACCAGGAACGTTTCTCACCTTTGCACACGCAAACAATGCTAATTTTTGCTGATAACGGCAACGACCCAAATAATACCAGATTGCCCCATTGTTTACCACACAAAGAAACAAGCAACAATCAGATTGTGACAAACCACGGTCGAACAAATGAACGTCACGGATGTGGGGCACATTCTAAACGGCACTCGCGTTTGACATATTTTACACACTTTCCACCGGAATTTCGAGAGAAACAGCTCCCGAAACGACCCACACACTTACCTTAAGGGCTTTTCGTGAATCCTACTGCGTACACGGGAGAAATTTGACATGAAAATCACAGAAATTACAACCTAATCATGGCACAACAAAAGCTACGAAGCGAATGGTCACACAAGCAGATCGGAAATGACTCATCGACAGACAGAAATCATCTGTTCTTGACGCGCGAATTTTGAATTTTCGTTCCAAACTTCATTGCTACTAATTGCTATGGAAATAGACTTTGTATTATTGCAAAGTTACTAAAAATAGATTCACCGTGCGTGATTTTTGTCACACGCAAATTGGTCTACGTTGAAAATGTATACTTTTTTCTTTAAAGATTCACAAACGACTTTCATTTACAGAATATGACCTTATTCCTTAAAATAGTAGGTATAATAATCGTAGTTACTTTAAAAACAAGGTTTTCATTATTTCAGATTTTCACTTGCATTACCGCTTAGCAACGTAGTGCTTTACCGAACCAGACATTAAATATCTGTTGTTAAATTTTAACAACGTAAGTTAGTTACGAAATCTATAAAGCCCTTTATATAATCAAATCAAGCATATGCTGAAAGATTTCTGCTATTTTCAATTCACTCAGCAAAATGTTTGGAAGGGCATTTCTTACCCTTGATATGTTGAATAGTTAAAACGGGTTTCAGTAAGTAAAATAAATAGTTTTTTTTTTTGCAGTAATCCAACTAAGGTTTTGAAGAACAGGCTGCAAATTCGAGAAGGTTAAGAAGAAGAATCCATATCTGACAGAGATCGTTATTTTAGATATAATTACATCCAGCAAATTATCTATAATTTAACTTGTATAAAATTGCATTCTTTACAAATTATACATACTAATCAGATGTTAAGGAAATGAGCTAAAGATGTAATATTAGCATCGCCATTTAACAAAAAGGGTATCTGATAGTAGGTAGGTACTTTACACCACTTCCATTATATTAAAAATCCGCAGGAAATAAGATAAGATAATCTATTTTGGGAACTACTAGCAACTGCTATAAAAGTACATTTTCTAATATTTTACGTGTATGCTTTGATAGTTAACAGTTTCAAGATCGAAATTCTTTACTATTGGTTGATTGAAAGTAATGTATGCAGAGTAGGTAGTTAGAAGAAAGAACACAGGATAGTTTACAGTTACATGTATACCTTTAACACATTTATCACTTACCTACCTATTGGCCAAATGTATTTTAATGGGTAGACATTACATCATTTACCTATACATCTTTAAAGAGTAAAGCAGCTAGAAAGATCTTCAATGTTATGAGGTAGTGTGATTGTATCATTACTTACCTCATTTCAAATTTTACTGTCTACAGAACTTTCTGATTTATCAACAGCAGGTATTACTGATAGAACACAAATGCAATGATTAAAAATTATTTTGCAATTTAAATTAAGCAGGCATAAAATTTGTATGGTTAATTTAACAAAACAATATTTAAAAATTTTTCAACTTACTGAAGTTTAATGTTCTTTTCTATATTTTTAATAACTATGTTACTTTTAATGATTTTTACGGTTCTCGTAATAATATCAATCTCGAATAAATCTATAACTTTTGCATTACTTTTTTTTAACAGTATAAAAGTCATTTTTTTGTAGAATTTTTCCATGGGCTGTCCATTATCGAATCATATTGCACACAATGATGATGATGTTGATGATACTAAAAATCGTCCATGCATTACAAAATTAATACTAATTTATTTACAAATCAACACTTTTTTTATGAAAAACCATTCATATCTATAAATCCAACTATGATATTGTTCTCTTAAAGTACACGATACAAAAATACATGTATTTAGGGTTTCATAAGAAACTATAAACAGTTATATTTAAATGATAAATTTACTGTTAGGTACACATTTAATAATAACAATGAAATCCACTACCACGAATTTTTAACGCAACTAAAAATTTATATTAAATCCAATGTTCGAATGAGTTACCATCTGAATTGAAACAGTAACTCAAACGATTATAAAATTGTCTTAGCACTTCAGCAAGTGTTCTTGGTTTAATTTCTCTACAATATTCAGTAATGCGGTTTTGTAGTTCATCTGTTGGCCAGTACTTTGGTGTTTTGGAAAGCAATTTTGTGAGATGATGTGCTTACGTGTTGTGCCAGTGATGAAGTCTTCTCGTTCTTTCGTACGGCATTCTCGTGTTCTTCTTTTCTCACATTGATTCGTCAATTCGTTTGACCTGTGTATGTTTGATCGCAATCCTGGCACGGAATTTCATAGGCACCTTGATTCTCCACGGGTATCCTTGTTTTGAGGTTTCGTAGAATTCTAGAGATTCTGTCTGTTGTTCCCTTGACGTAAGGCAAGTGGGTTTTGGATGTAGGTTTTTCTTTTTCATTCTGTGGCTTCGCTCGGCTGGGTTTAAGTGTATCATTTATAATTTTATTCTTGATTCTTCCATTTTGTTGTAGAGCTTTTCAAAGTTTCGTCATTTCTTGGTCTATGTTTTCAGGGTCTGCGAGTCGTTGAGAACGAGTGACCAGGGTTTTGACCACTGATCGAAGTTGTGCAGGATGGTGGTGTGACTCCGCGTTGAGATAGCGGTCTGAATGAGTGGGTTTTCGGTACACTCTGTGACCCAGGTTTCCGTCCGATTTCTTTTTGACCAAAACATCCAGGAATCCATTCCATCGTGAATTTGATTTTCGGGTGGAAACTATTTAGATGGTCCAGGAAGTTGTTAAAGTGTGCTTTTCCATGTTGTCAAATAACAAACGTGTCGTCCACATATCGTAGCCAGAGTATGGGTTTGTGTGCAGCTGTTTCTAGTGCTTTTTGTTCCAGGTTTTCCATGAATAGATTCGCTATGACTGGAGATAGTGGAGAAGCCATTGGTGCGCCTTCTATTTGCTTGTACCTACCTTTGGTTGTTGTGCAGGAAGTACGTGTTCTTGAGGCAGTGTTTCGTCAATTCCATTATGTGGGCTGGTGGATCATATTTTTGTTTGGTTATGACCAGAGATTCCTCTATGGGAACGTTGGTAAACAGTGACACCACATTGAAACTTACTAGTAACCAGCCTTGCTCTTTTTTTTCCTTCCTCGGTAACACAACGAAATGACTTGCGTTCTTAACGTAAGATGCGGCTTCTTCGGTGTGAGGTTGTAGATGTTTTTCCAGGTATCTTGCCAGCTGTTGTAAGGGGGATCCTACTGAACTGACAATTGGCCTAAGAGGTTCTCCTGGTTTGTGTACTTTTGAGAGCCCATGGAGTTTCGGACATCTGGACGATTTCTCCCTGGGTATCAGCTGTCGATATATGTCTTCGGCGATAGGGCTCTGTTTGGTCTTGTTTTTTGTAGTCTTTTCTAGGTATGTGGTAGGATCCGTGGTGATGGGCTGGTAGGCTCGATCTTGTGGTAGAGAATTTATCTTTGAGTTGTATTCCGTACTGTCCATAACTACTGTTGCGTTGTCTTTGTCTGCAGGCATGATGATGTTTTTATTCTTCCTTAGTTGCTGTAGGTAGAGCTTGGTTTTCTTCGCGTGATATGTTCCTCTTTGGTGGTGTGGAGGTTCGTAAGGCATGAGATACGTCTTGGCGTGTAATTTTAGCTGTGGTTTTGTCTAGTACTGAGACAGCTGATTCAACTCCACAAATTATGTCCTCGACTGGCAGGTGGCTGGGGGCAACTGCGAAGTTAAATCCTTTGGCTAGGACATTTTGGACAGCTTCAGCCAGTTGGTGACTTGAAAGGTTGTAGACCACTTTCGGTGACTGTGGCTTTTCAGTGAGGTTTGTTCATTTCTGTTCTGATTGAGGCCGATTGAACTTTTCACTTTGTTTGTTTGTGATCAGGGTGGTATTGGTTTCAGCCTTGGACTCGCTCAGCTGGTCCACCGTTTGCCAAAGTAAAGGATGGATGGAGTTACTTAGTTGAAGATGTAAGCGTAATAGCTGTTTGTTGACTTGGACCAGCGTTCTTCTTATGTCATGGATGGATTCTCTGATTAAACTGAAGCTGGCTCTTCTCTGTTTGTTTGATTTTCTTGTGGAAGGTTCGCTTTATGCTTTTAGGGATGGTCTTCTCATCTCGGCAGCGTTGTAGGAACGTCAAATCGCATAGCAATTTGTTCTTTCTTGTCTTCAATTTTTCGAAGGTTTTAGTATGTCGAAAAATCCTCTCCCCATAGAGATTTATGATGTTGGTTTTGAGATTGCCGCGGGTGGTGTATCCTGTGCTTGGCAAAAACTGCTTCGAAAATCTTTAAAGTGAGCAAGCGGTACTACCTCATTCGTTATATTTGTAGGCGGACATACATTCCCCAATTCTAAATTACTGCTGGTTTGGTAAGCTTTTTGCTTAATACGCTCTTCATTTGCTTCTTTCATAGTCGCGCATCTTCGCAGTTACTGCACTTAAACTTATGTACCATAAACATTTACGTAAAATAAATTCGGCAACATACTTAACTGAGTAATTTTCTAATGTGTAATTTGATAATACTTGATCCGTTTCAAAATTTATTTGCTTTAGAAAACGGCATTCATCGTTCTGTGCTACTGCAGCAGAAGTCTCGTTTGAAGGTACTTTATAATTTTTAAAATTAAATGCGGTCTCGTGTTCGTCACAATTAGAACTTGTGCTATTTTTCAAATTTGAACAAACGAGGTGTCTAAAAAACAATCTGAAAGTTTTTGCGGTAGGATTTTGGTTGAAACTGCTTTTACTTTACCTATGAGAAGTGAGTATAGTAATAGTACTAACTACAGATAGCAACCGTTTTGCCGAAAATTCCCGAACACCATAAAGGCACTAAAAAAAGTAGATTGCGCTAAAATGAATTTCAGCTGTGTAAATTATGTAAATGCAAAACGAGAACCGCAAGAAGTGATTTAACCTGTAGCTGCGTAACGCTTTTGTTTCAAATCTTATCTTTTTTCTGTTAAAGTCGAATTGAAAGCACAAAAACAACCACTTACATAACATTACATATACAGTGTGTCTCACTGTAGACTGCACCACCCCACTATTTTGTTTATATATTATCGATTCAAAAAATTTATTTTTTCTGATTATACCTCTCACTAAACTGTAATTTAAGGGTATGTTACTTTTATTAACAAAATTTTGTTGTAAAAAAATCCCTAATACGACTGCTTCAATTTTGCTGTTTATTTTAAATCGTAGTAGGCTAACATTTCACCGTGAAGGGAAAATAACATACCCTAAAATTACAGGTTAGTTAGAGGTATAATCAGAAAAAAGAAATTTTTTGAATCGATAATATATAAACAAAATACTGGGGTGGTGCAGTCTTCTAGTGAGTGTGAGACACACTGTATATAGTAACTATTGAAAACGTAAAGTGTGATACGGCTATTATCAAGTGCTTCATAATTGTTTCAAAATCAATTGAAATCTAATTTTCTAATAATTACAAATTCTTGTACATAAAACATCTTACAGTAAATTTAAGGTTGAAATGCATTTTATATCGTTAATTCCATATGTAAAGAGAATAACAATTTTTTAAAACTAAGTTATCTCTCATAATTCAAATGTTTTGGTAAAAAAGTACAGATAAAATTTGAATCGAAATTGTTACACTGCTACAGGTTAAAACATTTCTTGCAGTTCTTGACTAATATCGTTTAGCAACATTATGTTACCGATTGGTTATATACACTCCATACTTATAAAATGCAGGGAATAATATCAGTTTCAGTAAAGTGCTTGTAGGTGCAAGATGTGTGATAGTGTGCCTATTTTCTATTTGTCCCGGCCGTTAGGGAAGACCAAATCCAGTCATGCCAACGGAGGGAATACGAGGGACTACATGGAAGTGAAGAAGAAGACAACGCAGATAAACAAGGTAAGTCCCACAGCGTTCCAAGGACGCAAGACGTCTCTGTGTGAGTGTTTTTTACTGTTCGAGCGTATAAACCTCTTTTTAGGGCAAGGTTTAGTGATATTTGTCGACACTCCTAGACAGCTATGTATGTTAGGAAGCGAACGTATTACAGATTATTATATTAGTAGATTAAAACTTCCTCCTGCATTTAAAACCCACTGTTTACACCTTCCTTCATTTTTCACAAACTGGAACATATGGAGTGTTGGATTGGTTCGTTGAGATTTTTCACGATGTTTATAGGAACATTTGTATCCTGCCGCAGGCCTGATTTAATAATATTTGAAAACGTGAAAGGAACAATTGCTTAAATTGCAAACTATCCGTATTTGGTTCTGTAATGAGTGGTGGGTTTTGTACATTGTCCTGTCTAGTAAATACATCAGTTAAACTAATTAGAAAGGCGACTTGGTAATTAAGTATGAGATAAGGAGAGTACTTATTGACAAGTTAAGGTAGGGTTGATTGTTTTGTAAATGAAACCGACTGTGGCGCCTCTAAGAACATGCTCTAAAATTAACCCTCAAAATGGAGACATTGCTCAGACGTTTAGGTATTATTTAGACTATGCTAATACTTACGAGGACTGGAGTATTTATTTACACCTTTAAATGTAGATGTAGACATGAGCAAATACTGAAAACATTTTCAGATGTCTGCTTTAACAAGAAACAATTGTTTCCGCATGTACCATTAGATCTAATCTAATGAAATACAACATAGAAATGCATGAAAAGCTGGAGAACCTTTAAGAAATTATATTTATATAATAAAAATCATATACAATTTTATTATTCGTTATTAAATATACGTTATGACAATTTACAGAAATATTAAGTAATACCTACATTATTATTTCTACTGTAAAATCAAACGGCTAACTGCAAAAATAAACCGAAGGTGTCATACAAAATAATGGAATCGATAAATTACAGTATGTAACTCTTAAACAGACGAGGTAGCTACTAAACAATAGGCAGTTAAAATTAGTTTAATTAAAAAAACTTCGGTATCAAATACAACACAGTAAACTTTAAGTACCGCTGTTTGCACCTTAAGTACTCGCAAAATTCAAAGAGGAAACAATACTTAACTATATTACTCAAAATGACATGGAATAATAGATCACGTATCGAAAACGAGAACAAATCAAAAACTTAGGCATTATGATCAAGCTTTCTCAAGACAAACAAGCACAGGTAAGGTCGAAAGCTATTTGTGAAACTGATCGATGCACAATTTACAGGACCAGGAACCCTCGGGCGGCGTATTAAGTGGCGGTGCGAGGCAGTACATGTGATAGCCTCGGTCGCAATCATCACAAAATAACAGTTGATCCTACGGAAAAAATGATTAGAAACAACAAAATGGTACCAACTAAATTTCAACAGTTTTTATTAGGTTGTTTAAAACCTCAATAACAAAAGCAATGCATGTCAAACAACATAAACAGCACATTCGATGTTGGTGTTGATTTTGGTCTTGGCCTTTCAAAACCTAAAAGGACAACATTAAGAGCTCCAGTTGCTCATTCTTTAAAGGTACAGAATGAACGTCATAAATGCCAAATGCATTTCCAATACATTCAATAAAAATTTGTTTTCACAAATAAGTGGTGTTTTGTTCTAACATGGTTCGATTCGTCTCAATGTTTGTACTTGTAGCAGTGTACATGTTCTTCAGAGATTTTGTATGGAAATTTGCAATTGTCTGGGGTCTATTGACATAGATTTATACTGTAAATAATTTAACTTGTACATGCTCTTAAGTAACTTCATTTTCTTTAAGATGCCACCAAAACATTAAATCAAAAACATATTGGATTGTATCAAAATGACATTTTTTTCATTCAGTAAATTATAATCTTCCTTTTTAATTAAGATGTTAACTAGTTTAGTATTACAAACATTATTATGTGCAAATTGTTTACTAATCAAATCTCTCTTTTACACTTGTCTAGGGTTGAAACATAGGGCCTCCAGAGATGTGCACCATCTCTTCTGGTTTGGGCAATTTGTTTCACTTCTAGCCATGTTCTTCCTGTTGCTTCTATTTCTTGTAGTATCCTCCTCTGTGACGTTCGATAACTGTAGTCTCGTGTTAACTTTTCCACGTTTTACATCCATACAGTAGGACGGATTTCACATTTGTATTAACCACCAATTTAACATTTAACATTACTCTGTCCGAAGAAGGGTATTCTTTCCGCGCTATCGCTGACAAGCTTGGGGTGAACCACACAACCATTTTTAGGGTCATCCAGGGTGTCAGAAAAACTAACGAACATGACAGGCGACCAGGGCAAGGGCGACCATGTGCTCCTACCGCTGTAGAAGATCGATTTCTTCGAATGCGTGCACTGAGAGAGCGCTTTACCACCACAAGAGCCCTCCAAAGACAAGTTTCAGCAGTACATAATGTGCAGGTTAGCATTAAAACCGTTCGCCAACGTCTTCTGGAAGGAAATGTGAGGGCCAAATTACCAGCTACTGGCCTACAATTGACTGCAGACCACCGCAGACACAGATTGGATTTTGCTAGAAACCACGTGAATTGGGAAAATGAAGATTGAAGACGCATTTTGTTCACAGATTTTGTTTGTAGAGTTGTGATAGGCGCATTCGAGTTTTTAGACGTCCAAATGACCGATATGCTCAATGGAATTTCGCCCCCACGACTACATTTGGTGGTGGCTCAATAATGGTATGGGGAGGCATATCTTTCACGGCCCGCACAGACCTACACATCTTCCCCAACGGCACTTTAAACAGTCAGAGGTACATTACGGATCTCTTAGAACAGTATGTTGTGCCACATGCCCCATTACATCGGAGACAACTTCCAATTAATGCACGACAACGCTCCGCCCCACACAGCCAGAATTGTGCAAGAATACCTAGATGACGTTGGTATTCCTGTTATGCAATCCGATGTTTGAATCCGATTGAGCACCTCTGGGAAATTCTCGGAAGACAAGTACGATCCCTTCAACCACCCCCTGCAACTCATAACGACCTAGGGAATTCATTAGTGGAAATGTGGGATAATCTTGAACAAGAGCGGTTAAGTGTGTTAATTTCAAGCATGGACCGTCGTTGTCAAGCTGTCATAACAAGTCGAGGCGGAAACACAGCCTACTGAACCTGTACACTTAAATTTTTCAGTTTTCGAATTTTTATTATTTCAATTTTTGCATTGATTGTTGGTAATTTGAATAAAATATCATTTACTTAATTTTAAGCATTATCTACGATTAAACGTACTTCATTACATGCAATACTTTAAACAATATTGCGATTGTTAGTTGTGGTGCGTTGATTTCTTGGAGCAGGGTATCTGGTTATTGCTAGTTATTAAAAATGTACGCTACGTCCAAAGCACGCAGTTGTTGTAGCAACCCCCACGTCCAGACCTCATTGGTGGTTGTTGTTACTTATAATCCAATCTATCGTATAACTAAAGAGTAGTGGAAACAAGGAACATCCAAGATAGGGGCGTGTTAGCGTCTGTTTCGCTCACCCATCTAAGTGGCGATCGCGCTGATTATTACCTGACTTTGAATACTGTTTGACCAGTACTCCCATTTGTCTGCCATGCTGCTCTTGAAAAGTGTGTTAAAAATCTTCAAATACAATATACAGGGAGAATTTCCAATAAGTCCATTGCTCCATGATTATTTTCAGACTGTTAATGTAATAAATGCAGTCAGGATCTGTTTGGTATAAAGCCTGCCTATTTTTTTCTGAACTTTTCCAGTTGTTGTCATTCTAGTATTCACTATCTCAGCTATTATTTTATTTAACGCCTTAACTTAACGCCTTTCCAAATAACGTATTTAGATAAGTCCCCTTTCTTTGAAAGCTTTATCATTGTACTCTCTATGCCATATTTCCTGCTCTACTTCAACAGGGCATAGACGAACTGCTGCCAATGCTTATAAGGATCTTTAGGGCAAGTTTTGCCCTGGCCTACATACCACAATTTTGGAGGGACGTCGCAGGGTGGACAGGGAAGAGGCCTAAGGACATGCCAAAATCCTATCGACCTATTAGCCTGATATCTCTTCTTCTCAAAACAATGAAGAAAATCGTAGACAAATACATAAGAAGCGAAGTCCTGATCAAGGCACCGCTTCATGACAAACAATTTGGCTATCACGAAGGTAAATCTACCGAAACTGCCCTACATAATCTTATAAGTAAGATTGAAGGAGTAATAAGAATAAAAGAAATAGCGCTTTGCGCCTTTGATAATACCTCGTACAAATCAATAATAAAGCTATGGAATACAAAGGTATAGAACCTACAGCCATAAGATGAACGCAAGTAATGCTAAAAAATCCAAAGATAACTACAAAACGAGGAAGTGATTCGATGACCGTTAAAGCCACTGAGGGATGTCCACAGGGTGGAGTACTATCGCCCCCACCATGGTCTAGGGTCATTAATAATCTTAAAAAATAAGTGACTCTGGAATAAATATATAGGGTTGCGCAGCCAATTTAGTAGGCACTATTAAAGGCAAACATGACAGGATTATTTCCAATCTCGTGCAGAATGCTCTCAATAAAATTAGATTGGTGCCAGACGGAGAACTTAAAAGGTAAATCACTAAAAAGAGGCGATTATTTCTTACGCTTCGTACAATGAATGGCATAAAAATACAGTTTTCAAACGAAGTTAAATAGTAATTATAGACCAGAAACTCCCTTGGAATCCATATCGTGATAGAACCACACAAAGAGCATTTTGGATTTGCTGTAGGATCTTTGGCAAAACCCGGGGCTTAAAAAATGATCTTTTTACTTAACAGTGATAAGACCCATTGTCACCTACGCATCTCTAGTGTGGTGGACAAAAACGAACGAAAGTACAGTGGAGAACAAGCTGCTAAAAGTGCAGCAGCTGGCCTGTATGGGAGTTACTGGTGCCATGCATACCTGTCCAACAGCAGCAATAAGAAGTTATGTTTTTTCCTTTGCACCTACAAATAAAGAAAAATGCAATGCTAAATGCCTTTACATTGCAACTAAACATGAATTTCAGACCTAACTGGACACCTAGAAATTCTAAAGAAATTCCCAACTGATATATTAACGGTTCAGCTGTGGGCAATTGTTTGAAGTGGTTGTTCATGACCGCCAAACGAGGAGCTCAGGAGAACCAACACTAGAAAAGGGATCAATCGTGTGGTACACGGATGGATCCAAAACAACCACCGGCGTGGGCATAGGTATGTATGGCCCAGGAGTACCGCTGTCAAAAGCCTTGGGACAAGTTCCTACAATCTTCCAAGCAGAGACCCATGCTATAGATATCTGTGCTCAAATATGCCAAACAAAAGGCTACAGCAGAGCTAGAACCTATATCCTTTCAGACAGCTATGCAGCACTTAAAGCTCCGAGTTCTTACACTTTTGAGTTTGGAATTGCTTGGCAATGCCTCTTCTTCGAGTGCTTTATCTCGTACAAAACGTAGCGATCTTTACTCTTGTGCCTGTATTGCGCGTTTAGAGTGCCACAGACATAGAGGACCTAGAAGTTAAAGTGTGCTCGGAATCATGAGAAGTGTGAACACTTCTACTCCAGAGAAAATTCACTAGGCAGAATACCTCGCTGGTTTGCCATAGCCTTCCGAGGGAGAACGGCTGTTAAAAATCCGATTGTTCCGGTACTGGGAATTGAACCCAGGGCCTTCAGAGTACAAGTCTAACGCGCTAACCTCTACCCCACGGCCGCCTACAAACTGTAAATCAACTGGCAAGGAACAACAAGGTCATCTTGATGTGGATGACAGGCCATTAGGGCATCACTGGAAATGAAGAAGGCGATAGCCTTACAAAAATAGGCTGGAAGACTCGTTTCATTGGTCCGGAACCTTTCTGTGGCGTAGCAAAAAGTCACGTAAAGGCAGAGGTCAATAAATGGGAAAACTCTCAAAAGACCTCCCACTGGAACAACATTACAGGCGCAAAGATTCATATATCACTCGCCAAACAGAGCACGCAAACTGCTTGAACTCTGCAAACAGGAGCTAAGGGATATAACAAACCTTCTAACTGAACATTGCCCTCTGAGATACCATCTCAATTTAATGGATAAAGCTGAGAGCTTGAGCTATGTCGATTGTGTGAAGGTTTGATAGAAACAGCGGAACATATCTTCTGCAACTGCAGAGTTGTAACCCACCAAAGGTTTCAAATGATGAAGTGAGTAAAGCTGCTCCTAGGAAGACCTTAAAGTGTGTAAGAAGCTTATGACTTGAGGGGTAACACTATGGTAGCAGGGTTTTACAAAAGATCTATATCGAAGGGTGGAAAGGCAATTGCATTACCTAAACGACACCATACACATAACATAACCCTCTATGGCCTATGCCATCATAATCATCATCATCAGAGCCTTCAATCCCGGGGATTATGGCTAGCGAAACGCTCTTTAATCCATTTAAAGAGGTGAATTACTCTTCTTGTACATATGTTTTACAAATCTATGTTAGTCCTGGCTTTTTTTGTAATTTTTTTCCATTCTTTCCTTTCTTTGCATTTTACTTTCCCGTCTTTAATTTTCAATGTTTTTATATCTTCCTCCATCTGATTCTACCATCTACTTCTTGGTCTTCCTCTTGATCTTGGCCTTAGGGGGGTCCAGTTTGTTATTCTCTTTGTTATTTTTGTTGCTTTTCTTCTCATAATATGACCCACCCAGTCTAGTCTTCTTGCTTTTATATGCCTAGATATATTTTCTCCATCTAATTGTTTTTCTATTTCTACATTTTTCAGTACTCTCTTTTGTCCCACTCTTGTGAGGACTGGTCCCTGTATTGTTCTCATTATCTTTCTTTCCAGTATTTTTAAGTCTTCTTCTTCTTTTTTATTTATCATTGTTGTTTCCAGCGCGTAAGAGATAACTAGTCTGATCAAGGTCTTGTATATTTGAATTTTTGTTCTTTCGCTGATCGTTTTGGACTTCAGTAGTTTTCTATTGATGCCAAAGATTTGGTATCCTTTTAGAATTCTTTCTTTTATTCTATCTTTTCCCGTTTGTCCTATCATTGCTCCTAAGCAGTTGGAGTCTCTTTCGATATTTCTCCAGTTTTTCCCCATCTAACTTCTTGGACTGTAATGTCTATATTATATTCTCTCCCAATTTCTTCCATTTTGCCTGTTTTTAGCATTGCTTTATTACTCTTTTCCACTCGTTTTGTTTTCTTCTTGTCTTCCTGTTCTTTAGTTAGTTGTCCTTTCCTATTGCTTGTAATCATCAGTGTTTCCACCCGCTCTCATTTCCTGCTAGTTTTTTAAACTATGTTGTGGTTATGTTGTATGCGTATTGTTCCTCAGGGTTTCATTTAAGTCCTCCTCGGATCGGGAGTTCAGTTTTTCGTTCTCCTTTCTTCCCTTTACATGGGGCGTTAGCATGGTCTGCGCCCAGTTCTTTTTCTTTGGGACTGCTCCTTTGGGGGATTTATCGTCATCTGTGGGTCTTTCTATCTTCTTCCTTCGCTCCTTGTTCTCCTCTACAGTCTTTGTGATTCCTGTCTCTTCTTCGTCATACCCCCCAAGTTCTTCCGCGTTCCATTCTTCCCCATTTATTATCTCAGCCTGTCTCCTCTTATTATTGCTCTATTTCCTTTTTTTCCTGACTTCCAGCATGTAGGGTATCAGTTTTTTCCTGGCTTCCCTGATTTTCTTGCCTAGATCTCTGTTTACCCCAATTCTTGTTCCCTTTAATCCAGCTAGGTTTCTTAATAACTCTACGTTTTGAGTTTTGTCTATGCCATCAGTGGGAATCAATTTTTCTTCCCATATGTATTTCAGTATTGATTGATTATTTTTGGGGCCTGCTGAGGGATTGCTTTCAAAAGTTCTGCCGGTACCTTCTCTGGGCTCATTGCTCACCCCTACTCGCTATGCCGCACGGCCTGGTTGCGTTCTATTTTCTGGTGGTGTATTTAACATATTAGCAAAGCTTTCTTTCCATCTTCTGATATTTTCCCTAGTCTTTCAACAGTTTCTTAGTATAATGGGATCTGCAAGTTTCTTAGTTACTCTGTACACCTCTTTAAGATTTCTTCTTATCGATTGCTTCCCACGCTTGCTCTGTTACCCTGTTCAATCATCTTTTTTTCTCCCTTCTTACAGCTTTCTTTATTTATCTAGCTAATAACTGTTTTGATGTTGGTTTATTTGTTTGTTGCATTTAGTCCATTCCTCATCTCTCATATGTTTAATCTGAGATCCATTCTCCCTTTACTCTCTCTTCCTTTCCCAGCAGTTATTCTTCTGCATTATGTAACGTCTGTGTGTACTCTTTCCACGTTTGTGTATGTTTGTCATTTTTGTCTCCTTCAATGGGTTGATCATTGTTCTCGCTTATCATTTTCTTGTACCCCTGAAGTGCACATGGGGTTTTTGATGCCACAGATTGTATGTGTCTTGTACTAGTTACAATGGCATATTTTGATTTTGTGATCAAAAGTTTTATCTACATTACACCGACAAGTAGGCAAAACCTGGGGAGCATAATTAGGCGAATTTTTTAAATTCTTTCATCAGAAAATACCCACGTCTTATAGATGTGTGAATGCTGCTCATTCTAGCCCTATGTTTTCCACACCTATTCTAGCATTTAAGTCTCTTTTACATTGACTACTAACTGCAGTATCCAGATCACCGTAGAATCTTTCCTTTTCCTCCAAATCCTAGAGATGTGTAGGCATTGTATGATAGTGAGGTTTTGGTGAAAAACTTGTTTCTACGATTTTGTCATTAATGGGTTTCCACTCCTACTCTATTCCACCAGAGCAGATAGATGTTATGCCATCCTTGGTGGTAACATCACGCTGTCCTATTGAAACTGCATATCCTCCAGTTCAACTTCTAATTGGGGCGACAAAAAGTTTTTCAGCCTCGCTCTATAGCGTTAGCAGCAGGGCCTTCGTCCTCATTAAAATACGAAATTACACCTCGCCCAAAAATTCCAGTTGAAGTTGGGCGACGTGAATGATTTCGGCGAACCTTTCGCCGTGTCGAAGTAACCAGTTCATTGTTTTTAATGCACAAAATTGGGGTGTCTGTTAATTCAAAATGAAACCTGAACATATACACTGCACAAATGTGAAATCAAAAGTTTCCCTGTACTGTATTATGTTTTGTATGATGTTTGTATGTTCTAACCGCATGCTTATTTTTCTGTATTGCATTTTCCATAATTTCAACTTATTGTAGGCTTCTCAAATGTCTTTGTCAAAAATATTAAATTCAATTGGGCGCAACTTGTATGCGAGTTCTGAGCGGAGCATCTTTAAAAGAATACGCAAGTAATTTTGAACTAGTTTTTTGGAATAGGAAATCAAGACCATGACGGACACTAACATTACCCCTACAAAAGTGCATCTATTATTTGCTTAGTATTACTTTTGAAAGTGACGTTTTTAACACATCTAAATACATACTAAGCTAATAAATGAAAAAAAAAACTGTCAATAATATTGTATTTTCTTAGTAAATGATACGAATTTGAATGCAGCGAGGTAAAAAACAATTAATGAACAACCAAGATACTTACATCGTTATCGGATGTTCCGCAGACGGAGCAGCATTTACATTCGATGCACTGCCACCGATATTTTTTCACAGAAATGATCATATTTGCAGTGAACTGAAGACAAGAAGGATGCCCTAAAATTGGAATGATTTTCGAATTTAACAAAAATGTTCCGTTAATGTTCTCGCAATACTCACCTTAGAGTTACAGTTTACAAAATAATTATCACTGAGGGATCTTAAGGGTAATGTAAGTGCCGAAGAACAGTGACTTTCCAAGTTATGCAATTTTTCTTCTCGTGATTTGCGAGTAAAAACAGTTAGAAAAAAAAAAGTGATGGCTTTGACTTCATTATGTGTGTGTGTCTGCGTTAGAAAAATTTACATAAAATGAAGTGCCACTATACCTCAGCACTAAATAAAACGAAATCTTTTCCGTATTGGCATCGTTTATTGCACTATAACAATACACTTTTAAAATGCTTGGAAAATAACTGTTCTTACAACAATTTATGTAATTTTGAATGTTTCTTACGTCTATTCTATGCATCTGATAGAAACGAAATATCGCCAGAATTAAGTAAAAATCATTCAAAATTTCCTATCCTAAAATAAATAATCGACTCATGAAGAAGAAGAAGAAAAAGAAGATCCATTACACACGAAGCGGCATTACTTTTAAACAATAACTTAAAGCTAACGCGAGATAAATAAATAATTTGGCTATAAATCGGAACGACGGTGCAAAAATAAAATGCCCGCAATTTGGAAGACAAACCATTAAATGGGTAACTCTTAAACCTAAAGCCCCTAACGATTATATATTTGGTTATCCCAGTCTATTTGGCGAAAATTTTGAAACTAGCAATCTAATAATGTAAACGGACTTAAGCATTACCAAGCGTACAACCTATGCTTTACCGATACTCCTAGGGAAAAAACTAGACAAATCACATACAAACTGAACAAAAAAAAAAAACTCTCATTCTGCAACGGACAAACGAAAATAACCTCCCCTTTATCGAGCCAAACGCCGAATATTCAACAGGTATCAGATCACGCGAGGGCCGCTCGCAATAGAAAATGATATTTTGTGAACAACTTTGATTTATAGTTTTGTACAAATTTGGCAGTACGTCATTTACTAAAAAATAAATTAAGGATTCGAAAACGAAGGAACTTGAAGAATTGTACTAACACCCAGTGCTGGTCCTTTTTATATTACATAGCCTAAATTTACTAGATTCGTTATAACATACGCGTACTTTATCGTTAATTAAAAACCCTATTAATGTTAAAACATTCACTACACTATTCATTATGTATAGGATATTTTTGCTAAAACTGGCTCCATTTATCTAACCTTAACGCCTACGAAGAACATTTTTGATAAACCTGGTGTTTCTGTTGTGTTTGTGACAAGACCGTTTTGTGAAGAAGACCGCCGAGAAAAGAGAATACTCGCAAACTCAAAATCTACAATAGGTACGATGGCAGTATAAAATTTTAATTAAACCCTTTTAAACACTAAATCAACAGATGGTTTCAGGAGACGTCTGTTTAGGAAAATGTATGCTTCTTTTATTCTTTTAAATTTCACCATCAACAGATGAATTCCACGTCGAGCACTACAAGAATAGCTAAATTTTGAAATTCCCATGCGACATTTCTATTTAGATATTTTTGGCAACACCTTGCCTAGGTCTACACCGTAATAATACAGAAATTAGACAGGGCTTCCTAGATTTATATTAAAAACCTAGGTTTCTTTTATTGTCAGGGCTTAATTACGAGGGTTGATTGATAACTAAGGTCTCCAACAGCGCCGTGGTAGGGATAGAAACAAGTTCTAGCCTGCATTCGGTAGCCTCGAGTGTATGAGTTTCAGTTTCCTGTGTCGCGCTGTTGCGTAATAGTGTCATTTATCATGAGCTCGACTTCTGAGTTGCGTACCAAGCAACGATCAGTGATAGAATTTTTAACGCTGGAGGTTGCGCGCCCACATGCGTTTGAAAGCTGCTTATGGCAATGTTTGTATGGATGTGAAGAATGTTCGCTAATGGGTTCGACGTGCAAAAATCTGCAATAGGGGCGAGATGAAGGTGTTTGATGAAAAAAGATCAGGACGACCAATTTCATAACGCATGAGGAGAATCAAAAACGAGTGGATGTGCTGATTCAAGGAAATCGCCGAATTAAGCAGAGTGAAATTGCTCTGTAACTGGGCATTAGTCAAGAAAGAGTGCAGCACATTATCCAGACGTTGAATTACAGAAAAATCTGCGCCAGGTGGGTCTCTCGACAATTGACGAATGTCATGAAAGAACAGCGAAAAAACGTTTGTCAAGAACTCCTTAACCAGTATCGTCTTCAAGGAGACGATTTTCTCATGAACATCACCATGGGGAACGAATCTTGGGTTCATCATTACGACCCTGAAACCAAGCGGCAGTCGATGGAATATCGTCAACCTTCATCTCCGGGTGTAAGGAAATTTAAAACACTTCCCTCAGCACAAAAAGTCATGCTCACGATATTTTGGGATGCAAAGGGTGTCACTCACACAGATTATCTGCCAAAGGGAACAACGAATAATTCGGCAAGATACTGAGAAATCTTACGAGCACTCAAGAAACGTATCCGTAGAGGACCACATTTTGGTTGCACCACGACAACGCCAGACCACATTGCAGCCGCGAAACGACGAAGATAATGACGAACCTGAAATTCACGGTTGTTTCTCACCCTCCATACAGCCCTGATTTGGCACCCTCAGACTTCTGGTTGTTCCCAAAGTTGAAGGAGGTATTGAAAGGTCACAATTTTTCGTCGGATACCGAAGTTCAGGCTGCTAGGCGCAAGTGGTGGATCAAGAGCAAACCAAAAAGTTTCTTCATGCTCGGAATGAGGAAATAGGTACAGCGTTTGAAAAAATGTGACACTAAATGGTGATAAGGTAGAAAATTAAAACCGTAGGTTTGAAGTACAATAAATTTACTTTATTTTGACACCGGTTTCATTATTTCCTCTCGTCTCAAACGTATTTTATAGGATTTGAGACCTTAGTTATCAATCGACCTTTGTATTAATGACTAATCGTGACACTAGAAGCAACTGGGACATAAAAACGTCCTTCAATCAGTGTATAAGCAATGAATTAAACACATGTCTATTGATAGTAGCAGAATAAAATTATTCTAATGATGCCATTTGTTGCATTAGATAGAAGGTTAAGGTAAATTATTACCATTTATCATGTAAAGATCAATCTTTCTTGCTTTAAGCTTACGATGATCACAATCAGTTCAGTCTGTTGTATCAATAAAGTAGAAGCATCGCCTCAAATCCTTTGTATTAGGCATGTGTGTGTAACGTTACGCGCCCCACTTCGTGCTGTCCACAAACAAAATCAGGTGGTTTCAATTTGGGGCGCTCAGTACGTGACGGTTAGGTTCTGTACGTTGTTTTAATCTGTCGAACAAATTTGTTAAAATTCCACGCTGCTTGGTAGTGACTTGTGGTAGCAAATCATTGAGACACAGAAACGATCAATTTCGTAGAGTCCCCTCTAAATTTATTTTCTAAATTCCAAACGCCACTCCTTAAATGGCGGCTATATTTGCACTTCCAGCATGCTGAAAAATCACGCGATTTTAGCCGTCACCCACCCGGTACGCGCATCTCCCTATTTGATTCCTTCCTCCTTCGAGAGTGATCTTTGTTGATACAGCAAGATGAAGAAAATCCACGCGACACGCACATGCCTAGGAACGTGGAAACATGAACTAAAATCCTTTGCAATGTCTACAAGAAAGGCCCTGCATATTCATAAAAGCATTAATTTTTTGTTCTATCAACTGTTCTCACTATATCCTATTGACTATTCAATACATGGCAGGCAGAGCTGAAAACTAAACAGTTTTTATTGGTACGGTAAACTAAGGTGTGATGTCAGCAGTCTGTCCTAACATCCCCGTGCTCTATGTACAAAATAAATTGAACGTATATTGCAAGGAAATCCATTACGTACAAAGCAACGATAGTTCTACGAAGTATGTAGATATTATATGACACCTTTCATCTTATCTATCCATTGATATGACGGAAGTGGATCACAATAAGAAATTTTCGGCGAATTTCACGTTTATAAGTCTAATGCATTGTAATTCTGCTCTCTTTTCATCTTCTTAGTTCCGCTACACAGTTGATGAGGGCGCAAATTTGCCAGATGGGCGTTTCCAAATTTACGAGATACACTGCAACTACACATAAAACATAAAGAGATCACCCTAATAGCGAGGGATTCCAAAGCAAACATGTGTAATTCCTAATTCAGTGTCTTTTTGACTTTCAACAAATGATCGTGATAATATAGTGTTTTGAAGAAAATTCATTTGAAGCTTCTTGTGACGATGCTTTTTGATTCTTGTAATGTTATACCGTTTTAAAATGACGAGAAAATTGGAATGTTGTAGTTGCAAATATACGGTTATGTTGAGTGCCTGTAATATATAAAGATGATAGGGAAAATGTGCTTAGCCAACCAAAGCAGTTTCTTAAGAAGACAACAAAATCTGCTGATGCTGATGGGAGTATAAAAATGATTATTATTGGGTGTTATTTACAACTTTTGCGGCAATTAAGCCTATTTTACACTTCAAAAAAAATTACTAGGTATGAAAGATTGCGAGTTTGATATATTTTCAAGACCTCTTGCCCATATGTTGAAAAATTATGGATTTAAATATAAAAAGGACTGCAATAGACGTTTTGTTGTGAACAAACACCTGATATTAATCAGTTTTTCGTTAATGTTAGTTCAATGTACAGTAAAACCTGCCAATGCGGAACCTGCCTAAAACGGAAACCTCCAAAAAACGGAAAATTTTTTTGGTCCCGCCCGAATGAATACATTTTTACTATATTAAAGCGGAAACCTCCATAACGCGGAAACGGAACGCAAATAGCTGTCCCAAAGTACATAATATCATAAATTTAAACCTGCTAATGCGGAATGCATGTAATCCATACAAATTAGTAAGGGATTAGGAATCGGCTTAAAGACTGGACTTTTATGGCATTTCCCAGAAAGGTCTCATCTCTTATGGTGGTATTACCCAGAAAGGTTGGCTGTAGGCCAGTTTAATGATTGTTCCTAGAAAAAGTGCTTTCACTTGCAATTTTTGTTTTGCATTCATATCATAAGCAATTCTGTTCTTGTCACAGAAGCAGCAGCATTCAGCAATTGTTATTAAAAACGTTTCATTGGCAGTGAGGTGACTTATTACGTTATTAATTGCATATTAAGAATGTCTAATAAATTATATAAATGTTTAAATTTAAATCAAAAGGTGGAAATTATTAATATGCATGATAAAAAAATTCCTGTGAAAGAAATTCAAAAACATTTTAATTGTGGAAAAACACAAGTGTATGAAACAATAAAAAAGAAAATGGAAATAAAAAATCAGTGGCTTAATTCAAGTGGCAGTCAATTAAAACGAAGGAGGACTGGTTATGATGATGTCGACAAAATTGTTTTCGAGTGGTTTGTTAATGCTCGATCAAAATTACTTCCCGTATCTGGCCCAATTTTGCAAGAACAAGCTAAAAAAGTTGCAGAAGCACTAGAATTGCGTTTTAAAAAACGACACCAAATTTTCTGGAAACAAGTGAACGGCGAAGCTAAAGATGTGGACGAAAATGTTGTGAACGACTGGAGTAAAAAGATTGCAGATTTTACTAAAGATTACAAACCGGAAGACATCTACAATTGTGATGAAACAGGAATGTTTTTCCGCGCTATTCCTAGTAAAACTTTTGCAGTTAAGGCAGATGCTTGTGTGGGCGGTAAACATTCTAAAGAGCGTCTTACACTTTTGTTATGTTGCAATATGGCAGGTAAAATTGAGAAACCTTTAGTTATTGGCAAAGCTGAGAATCCGCGATGTTTTAAAAACATCAAAACATCTACTTTGCCGGTTACTTGGCGAGCGAATTCAAAGTCGTGGATGACTTCACATCTAATGGAAGAATTTTTAGTAAAATTTAATAATCAGATGAAAGGGCAGAAAAGAAAAGTTATTTTATTTTTAGATAATGCAGCGTGTCATCCAAAAATTGAATTGTCCAACGTTCAGCTGTGCTTTTTGCCGCCGAACACTACTTCGGTTACGCAGCCCTTAGACCAAGGCATAATTCAAAATTTAAAATGTCATTATCGAAAATATTTACTGCGATCACTGATAAACCGTTATGAAGATGCTAAAAGCATAACAGAAGTGACAAGATCCGTTACAGTTTTAGATGCTGTGATGTGGATAGGAAAAGCGGTGAAAGATATTTTACCCCAAACAATAAAAAACTGCTTTTCCAAAGCAGGGTTTAAGAAAACAGATCAGGAAGAGTATGACGATTCGGACAACATTCCCTTAAGCGAACTGCGCACGTTGTTGCAACAATCAAACAATTTTGAAATCAATGAAGACGAGTTTTTAAATTTTGAAGATGGCCTCTCTGTCGAAGACACCGGACCTATTGCTGACGCTGTACAATTATTGCAGGCGAAGACACCACATCAAGAACAAGACGAGGAAAACGCGGACGATACGAACGATGTGACAGAAGAATCAAATGTTAAAAGTTTTGGTGAAGCTATAAATTACGTAAGGCACGTTGAAAATTTTTTGTCAAGTTTGAAGGACGAAAGTGAGTGTTTCGCGAAAGTTTTTAATTTAAGAACCGAGTTGGAAAAAAGGGCTATAGACAGTAGAATAAAAAATTGTCAACAAAGTGTCTTAACGGATTTTTTTTTAAAAGTCTAGTTGTACCTATGTATGTATGTACATATGTACATTGAATTCTAAATAAATTTGTATATTCATTGTTTTACTGTTTTGATTTGAACAGTTTTCGTGTTGAAGCAGTTTTTTGTACCTGTACATATACTTTTAGATCGAACCTGGTAAAGCGGAAACCTGTATAAAGCGGAAAATTTACATGGTCCCGCCAGTTTCCGTTTTAGCAGGTTTTACTGTAATAAGAATTGAAATTGTGAGTTTGCTGTTTATCATTTAAAACGTGTTCCTGGTCACCTTGCGATTGTTCACATTACTGCCGATGAATATTTTACTTCAGTCTCGCCTTTAGATCCACAGAATTACAATGCATTTTACTAGAAATATAAGGTATTGGTATATGATTGATAATTTCATGTCGGTCTTGATAAATAAAGATTCATTCAGAAGGTTACAGCTGCTACTGCTAATTTCTGCATTAGTTACTAGAATTTTTGTCTCTTGTTATGATTAGCCACAATTTTGACACAAGCTGATGTTCTAAATGTATTCATTCAAAGCAATTGTATTTTTTACTTACGATGGCAGGTATTTTTAATGTCATTTAGCAAAATAATAATACTGATGCTAACCCAGCATATACTTGAATCAACATAAAATACTGAAACTACTTAAACATGGGCTGATTGTTTTTTTGCCATTTTAAAGAACTGATTTATTAGCATTTACTTTCGTTCAAAGAAATTAATTAGAAGATGTTTGCAAAAATCTCATCAGTTACTGTAGAATTCATAAACAAAGAAACATTTTTTCCCAAACACACACCCCCGATACAATGCCATATTTTTACCCAAAAGAAAAATCCACATCGACTATTTACAAACAGCCAAACTTCCACTAAACTCTTTTCTTCCTGTTCTTCTTACTAGAACTAGAGTTCGATCTTCCTTCGGCCCTATCGCCCTTACCTGATCTGCCGCAGTCGGAGCACGAAACGAGCTCCTCCGAGCCGCCGGTCTTCTTATTTTCCCTCGCATCTCCGAGACAAAAGTCGCAATAGGGGCTGGGCATGGCCTTGTCTTTAACAGAATCTACTATTGACGAAGATGGAGGGGGCTCCAGGTTTTTTTCCGGCACTAAAATGGGCATGGGAGGATCATCCATCGGTGGCGGTGGCTGTTGGTTTGGGAGGTTCGGAGGCAGATTGGGCGGGGCCTGTGATTGCGGCGAAGGTTGAGACTGGAGGTTTCCCGGCTGCCGACTACGTCTGCCCGGGGTGCCTACGGGAAATTATTTTCTATTGTGATTTTTTCTCGAAGCTTTCCAAAGGTATGGCTTTACACACACCGTGCAGAAGGGTAATATAAGTTCGGTGACTAAAATATTATTGATTGGCACCACAAAATGTTAATAATATAATAAAAAAACATTCTAAGAGGACGCTACAAAAGAAAATGAATCAAATAAAAATTAGCCAGACCAGTACGGAAGTAAATAAACAAAAAAAAAACGGGAAAATAAATTCTATAAAAACAGACAACTAAACATGCATGCACAAACGGAAACACACAAGAAAAGTATAAAAGAATAAGGCAGTACCGGCGGTTGGCTGATTCAGAAACGATACATAGCTATCTTGGTAAACGGATCCTGGGATGATCCCTTGCGCGGATGGTAGATTGTTGGACGTACCTTCCGCCACAACCGGGCTGCCCGCAACCAAACCCCCGACGGTAGGGGGCCCGCTCATGCCTGGAGGCAAGCCTACGCCGGGCACGGGTGGGGCGCCAGCGACTGTGCCCAAAACTGCCGGGGCGGGCGGCATCGGGGCATTGCTGTCACGCGAATTTTCATCGCTAGCCCCCTCTTTATGTGAATGGCCGTAGTGGTATGTCAGCCCGGGACGTGTCTTGTACCGCGCTCCGCACACTGAAAGTTTTCAAACACAATGCCAAATAGGTCTTAGTGTGTACGCTCAAACGCTTAGCTAGTTAATTATTGTGAACACCGACAACTCTTACTACAGCAAACATTTTCAAAATCTCAATAACTGTCAGCTGGACAACACATTTTAAATTTGGAAAGGTGTAACAAATCGATGTTCGAAAACTGTCAATTGTTTGTAATTCACTTTGAGATTCCCAAACTTAATTTCCAGTTCGTTCCATACATTAAAGCAAGTTTTGAAGCTAAAGAAAAACACACAAAACAATGTAACATAAAAGAAAATTACGGATTCAAAGCAACTGACAAATTATAAAATAAATAATTTAGAATATAATAAATTAAAACTGTTTATTCATAAATGAATGCAGATCGTAGGTGGTGTTGAACTCGAAGTAAATGTTTGTTATTTATCAAATTAACAGTGGCCATACACAGGGAAGTTACAAGTCCCACTTGTCTTGAGCTTTAATACGCCCCACCATTGAGTCAATAGCCGCTAGAGTCGAAAAAGGGCAGAATGACGAGATAGACTTTACAACAATTTTTTACATATGATGAATGGGAACTTTCCTGTGATAAATAAAGGTACAATTTTTTCCGTATGTTTTTCCACCAACAATTATTAAATATATTCTATTTAAGTATGTAAATTATTATTTTGATTTGATTTGTTTTTTAAGTATATTTTATATTATATTAAATAACCTCGAAAGCGGGCCTGAAATCCCTTGTCCCTTAACAAAAATAGTAGGGGCTACATCTGTAGAATATCTTCTAATATACAAGTGTTCTAGTTTCTACATATACGTAATGCAAAATACAACGCATTTTTGCTTCACAAAATAATAAATAGTGTACAGGGCAAATACTTTTTTAGTTATTCAATTTTTCTTTCCTTATTATTATCATCATTATTAGTGCCACAAACTAGATTCTAATAATTTTGTTGTAGCTGTTTTTATCTACTACAACTAAGATGCAATCTTCAATAGGAACTTTAAACTATCCGAGATAACTTTGCCCGAGGAATATCTCTGAAGTTCCTCATCAACGGAAGCCCCAGCCACAGTTACTTTAGATAGATAGTCTACATTCATCTACTGAAGATAGCCTAGATAATTGCCGCAATACGTGTGTGTTCTAAATATTGTGGTACTACGCGGTTTTGCGCACTTATTCCGTTGAAGTTATCAATTTAAAATCGCTGTACAGATCATGTTCTTATTACAATTTGATAGTAGCACTTATATAAAAACTAAGTAGACAAAAAAGAAAGAGATATACTTGTCCCAAGCAAAATTGGAACTTGGGATTGGCTGCTTACAATGCAATCACATTATCCAATGCACCGTAACACCAACAGTAAACAAACGTTCATTTCTTGTGTGCAATTTTAGAAATCAAATTATTTTACTGCAAACATGATGCTACTACAGTTTACATTCTTAACTAAAGTATGCTTCGAAGAAATATAATTTCCTACAGTTCAAAATTCCAGTAATGCGTATATTCAAAATTTAAGTTACCTATATCATTGTTTCAAATTAAAGTGCACTATATCCAATATTGTTAACTACAAGAACATGAATTTGTAAATTTATGAAACTACAGTTAGTTTCACACTTGCTAAGCAGTACAGAGAAGAACCGAATACAAAGTTGACAAAAAAAAATGTAATCCTTCTCACACAAAGGTTTAATTTAAAGTGTTGTAATAATATTTAGGACCTTCAAAGAGAAATTTTCTTAGGGCAAGCATTTAAGATTAAAGATGATGTTTAGCAGTGGCTCTTAAACGTGGTAGGAAACAAGCAAGTTATTTTAAAGCCACTACAAGTTTAATACTTGACAGCTGCATTTTGAGAAATTCCGAAGACTTACTGCATTTCAATAAATTCTATCCAACGTACTATTGTTAGAGCTTGAGACTGGCAACACTGCCATGGGTTCTTCCGTCTCAGTTCTCAGTACCGCCTGGCAAGTGTTAAACCTACTACAGGGCCCTAATATCAGTCACACTTATATCCAATTAAGTTATTACTTCTTCAACATTTTGTAATAATGTAGCGGACAGTTACATATAAAGCTCTGTACAGTGCAGTAACTCGAATTGGAGAAACTGCCGTTTCACCTAGAGCGTTGAATTTTGTATTTACTTGTCCCCCAAAGTAATTTTTATATCTAGCATTACTGGTCACACACAACCTTAAAAAAAAAAGAACTAATGACTGGTAACAAATTCAAAAAAGACTGATTTAAGTCAAAATTCATGAATAGCTGCAGCCATTTATGGCTGCGAATTAGTACATTTATTTAAATTATGGTTAAACATAATACAGTAAGTTTTATGACTGTTGCTGCATGTATTGATTTCATGAATTAGAATTAACACCACATTTATTACGACATTTCAATTACCATTTTGTTATATAATATAATGCTCAATATAAAGATAACAGGATGAGCAAACTAAACTCCCTCGATAATCAAGAACACTCCTTATTTAAAGGGATGTTGCTTATGCATCGATTAATTAATTACTTATTTTCCTGTAAACAAACAAAGGTTCCCTGCATTTAAATCCCCTATGTTTACGGCAAAGCTAACATTTAAACTGAATTGTTATTTAATGTAGCTGAAAATTGCTGTAGTAGAGTTGACCGGACCATGTACGATTCTTTCGCTTTGAAACCACAGTCTCTTTTGAATGGTTTTGGCAAAAGGTTGCTAGGGACTGGAACCGACTTGGTAACTGA
Organism: Limonius californicus; assembly: GCA_014611495.1. Lineage (NCBI taxonomy): Eukaryota > Metazoa > Arthropoda > Insecta > Coleoptera > Elateridae > Limonius > Limonius californicus. The sequence continues at coordinate 37,226 of JABXWE010003615.1, forward strand.
ATAATGATTGCGATTTTGTAGTTATGTCGATGAATGTGTTTAAGTGTGGGCAGGAAAGCAAAGAGAGAGTGCCGCCACTTGCCAAGTTAGTGGACAGAGTAGGAATAGTCCAAAGTGATTTGAAGTACCAAAGCGCCAGTACGAACCCGAACCGAAATTCGCTGCGCTGCAACTACCTCACAGTTTTTGCAAACATAATAATATGTACATGTGAATTTTCAAGACAGACATCTCCGAAATGTTAGCAATGCGGCCGATGAATGTTAAAACAGTTTCGGTTCGAGTCCCTGCCTAAATAATAGAAGAAAAAGCTCACTAAGCATCAAGCGTTAACACTTTACCATCGTAACTATATTCTACTGAAATAAAATTTATTAACAATTCATTTTATACCATGCACAAGCATAGAATTTTTACATAAGACCAGTTCTCTCAGGTAAAACAAGGATCTTTTGCGTTTCCAAAATATTTTCCTTATACAGGACGACTTCCTGTTTTAATCAATTAAAACTTCAGCAGGCAAGTAACGACCAATAAGTCGTCCTGTATAAAAAAAAATCGTTTCTATGATAAAAATAAATATGAAATTTGTTGTTCCAAAATGGCTTATTTTCTTGCTAGTTTTTTCTGCGACAGCTACACTGGGTAAGACACACTTACGTTCACAAGCAAATGGCTTATCAGGATCCCCTGGGGTGGGATCGAAATTATGTGTGTAAGCCTTTTTACGACCTCGACCACCTCCTTTTCGACGACCTGGAGTGCTCGGCGAATCAGTACCGCGACTCTGTACAAAGAGCAGTTAAAGGAAAAAAGCGTGGTGGTAAATAAATTTTAACTTTACCCTTCCTGCTCCCTTTCTTCGTTTACTACGTTTGCTGTAAGTTTCCTCATAGTCCAGGTCCGAGTCTTGATCTGGCTCATCATATGCATCCATTTCCAACATGTCTTGTTCATCATAGTACCACTCCTGTATAAAATGAAAAAAAAAGTAATTTCCCCATTTTTAAAATACACACCATGCAAATTGAAATAGAGCTTACTTTTCCCACCTCATCCTTTAATAATAACTGGCTGTCCTTGCTGTCGGTGTCTTGCAAAGCTGGATTCTCAACTTGTGAAATGCAGTGCATATCCACATCGCCATCCAAAAGCGAATCGGCGGCTCTAGCAAAGGCTCTGGAGTTCATGGTCAAATACTGGCGTCGCTTTTTTCGCCATCGCGGTCGGGGGTAGGTGTAGATCTGTCCGGGTATTGTACCCGGCATGCGCTGCCGTTTATTCATGTAAAGTGCCGAATGGTTCTGGGCTACGCCTGTCTGGCTGTCTAGAAAGGGCAGCCGCAACCGCCTCTCGATGCATAGTCGGGTATTGTAGTTTACTGCACTTTCTAGGATATCCCGGTAGGTTTGCTCATTTATGAAACTAAAAAAATACTTAATTAATAAATTAACATGTTTTGATTAACACTATGTAGAGCAGCAACATCTTAATAATATCGAGGCAGCAGAAGGTATCTGCTTCACCCTACACACTTATTTTTTAAGGGGTTCAAACCCAAGCAAGAGTATTGATCTACAGGAAACCCTCTTGCCCCTCCCCGGAAAATTGCTAACCATCGTAATACATGTTTTTTTTTGTCAAACTGTATTATTATTGTTTACAACTTAAAGAACAGACACCAAAGTATTACAATTAAATAAAGTTTGTACATTTACCTTTCTATTTTTTCTAAATTTGTAGCACTTGTAGGCACCACAGCAACAGCAGCCATTCCTTCTACCTTCCGCAGGCGCCAACAACGCTATCTAAAATACATTACTGCGGGCTGCAGGGGGGGAGCTGGTTCATTTAAACTACTTTTAAATTATAGGCGCAAAATTTAAATATAAAATAATATGTTAATATCAAGAGATCCAAAAAAACCTGATCCCCAGCGAGCTGCGGAATAAAAACTTACGTATTTACTATAATAAAGGAATGTTTATGATGTTAAATAAATTAGTTATCTTTTTTTTTGACACGAATCTGACAAATTGTTAAAATGATTTTTAATACATTTCAAAGAGCATTCATTATTGAATCTTACTTTCGGAACGGCTTTCAAGCTGACGGAGAATGCACCTACTCGATTCCTCCTTGTTTTGTGGAATTCCGAGAGAGGTATCCCAATGAAATTATTCATACCGAAAATTGACAGCTAACACAACCTAACCTGAAATGGACATTATAAACATTCCTTTAGTCTAGAAAAGACGTGACTTTTCATTCCACAGCCCGCTGGGGATCAGCTTTTTTTGGATCTCTTGATATATGTTTCGCCGGGGCATTCCAGGTGCATTCCATTAGCTATTCCTTTTCCACCTGCTTGAATATCTTTGAATGCCTTATTGTGAGGTACGGCGCCACCAAAGACACACCTCAGTTTTCGAGAAACCGCGAAAGCCTCAAAGAATATATGTGCAAGCCTTACATTTATATTTATTTTACCCCATATGTATTTACATTTTCCGACGCCCTTAAGGGTATAAGGATGATGGAGAAAGAAGTATTTAAATTTATTTGTTCTTATGGGTCACGCAGCAGCAATAGTAATAATAATGTACATAATCAACTTAACTTTACAAATTGAAAAAAACCGATGTTAATACAAGAAAAAAGGCCATTTCGGTATGCGTTTCTAGAAACGTCGAAACAGTATCTGATTTTAGTGCTACAATTCTGCAGTAGGTTGTATTTTATTTAATTCGCAGTTTGGCTTACTGTAAATGCCGTAAGGTAAATGCACGCATCCACACTAGACCGTGTTTGCTACATTTTAACCAAAATTCGTAATAATTTGACGTGTGCAAGACAAATTTAACGTCTTTCGAAGTACCTACTCGTACGTCGCTGGTGCCATCTAGCGGCCAACATTTCGTTATGCCCATATCAAACTCAAGTGACAACGCCATACAAAGGGTGTGGAGTTTCGTTTCCATGCATCTTGGGAAGAGGTAACATGTATCATTTTTGTGATAAGGGGTGGGAAGCCATTAGATGGAATAGAAAATAAAATCGTATCACATCAGAACACCTTTCGTTTTGCATAATATATTGAGTATAAATTAAATATAAAATGTAATTAACAGAAAAATATGGAATATATTTTTGCTCTAACAAACTAAACTTTTCCGGTTTGTAGTTTTTATAGTGATTATTCTTGAAACCCCCAACGAATACAGATATCATGTTCAAAACGCTCATAAAACGTTAACTGTCTTTTTGTTTACACCAGGACATGGCTTATTTCAGATTTTTTTTTCAGGGAATGATCTATTGACAAAAGAGCTAACTTTTCTTCCTGTTCTTGTAAAGAAAATTCTGTAGGTACTCAATGTATCGAATGTGCCGAATTTATTTTATATCCAGTCATAATATTCTATGTTCATCGATGGAAAGTAAGTTATAATGTTTTCTTCCTGTAATGATAAATGTTTTGGCATTACAAGAATAATTTCCATCACATTTTTATATCGTTCTTGCAGGGGCACACAAAAGGCTACCAAGTTGTTTGGAACTAAGTAATAAACGGAATAGTTGCGCATTTTCTTTGACCGTGAAAAAATTACAAAGACGCTAAGCCAACCGTGAAAAGACTCAGATTGGGACATTTGGAAGCCTTTATATTAGTGTATGATACGAGTCCACGGAAATTTGAACTACTTTACTATTCTTGGGAAAAGTTGGAAAAATAAACAAATATTTTTAACATGAATTAATGCTTTACCAGAGAAGTAGTTCTAATTTCTAAATTTGAGGTTCTTGGGGGAACCACTGCAGCAGCAGCTTCCTTTTCTGAAACATGCAAGATATAGCATCGGAAGAAAGTGTTGGTACATGTAAACTACTTTTGCATTCTCTACACTAAATTTGAAATACTGTAGTAAACAATTCGTGTATTAATTTTTTTACTTTGTATCTAGTGCTTACGATAACCCTTTGAGCTTACTGCAAAATCGAACAAGACTGTTTTAATACATAACCTTATTGTACTACTGTAGGCTGATCAGATCGGTACAAGTAAAAATCGGGACATGGCGATTAAAATATTTATTTTTCTACGTTTACACAGTACATCATCAGAAATTAATAGAAAATTAAATATTGTTGATTAAAGATCTTTCATGATTACCTTTGCCTAACCTATATCTTACCCAATGATATGTAGAGTGGATCGATGATCACTAACATACAGTACACACCGACTGCTACAGTCGTGTACTGCACATAGTAACCTGCTCACACTTGACACTGTACGCATTCGTGTGTAGTAAAGATCCCACACAATTGGAAAATTCTGTAAAGCATATATGACAGGAAACTGAATTATGTGAGAAATTCTGTCGGTGGGCATGTGCAAATAGGTCAAAATTACTTTGACATCTGTCAGAAAACTGTGCAAAATAATGACGTGACTGTGGAGAATGTAGAATTCTATCAAGGCTTCGTAATAATAATTTACTATTGTTTATATAACCATGAATCTTGTTCATTTGTTGGCATCTTTGTCATTTTTGTTTTTGGGTAGGTACATTTTTTGGAGTTTATAAGTTACGCTAAGTGCGAATAGGGTTAGAGTCGGCGCGGCAATGGCGTAAAACCTTGCTCGATACGACGCAGATTGTGAAGAGTTCTGCAGATTTTAGAGCATTAATTGTATACAACATTGGGCACACAGAATTTTGTAAAAACACTTTATACAAATTCTCTGTGGCGTCATACTAGCCTGTAGACATTCCTTACATACTGTCCATTCAAGTTAACAGAATTAACTTCAGATCGCCCAATCTAACAACCACTAAACACTAAAGTAAAGAAGTCACGAAAAAAAATTTATTACATAAATCTTAATGCCACAATAATTACACAGGCTTATAATCTAACTTACTCTCTAGTTTCTTATTATCAGCAACCTTACGAACGGCTTTCATGAAATCCTCTTGTATTACATATTCTCGCTCTGCTCGAATTGCAAAAAGTCCTGCCTCGGTACAAACATTCCTAAAATAAATAAAATCAAAATTACCATCTGAAATTTCAACATTTTTATGTATTATTATAAATTAGACAAACCTTAAATCAGCTCCATTAAAAGAATCTGAAAGCTTCACGACAGCCTCATAATCAATCTCGCCGTGTTTCGCAATAGGTCCAGCATGGATTTTTAAAATCTCGAGACGGGCCTGTTCGTTGGGTAGAGGAATTTCGATTTTACGATCAAGACGACCTGGACGCAATAGGGCAGGATCTAGAGTGTCTGGCCTGTTTGTGGCCATGATCATTTTGACCTGCCCTAGAGAATCAAAACCGTCCATTTGATTCAGCAATTCCATGAGGGTTCGTTGAATCTCACGATCAGCCGATGTGCCTTCAGAAAATCGACGTCCTCCTAAATAAATGTACAATGTGGTTAATATTATACTCCGTACAAAATATGCAATACAATATAATACAAAATATCAAAACTCCTTTTCTTACCAATGGCATCAATTTCATCCATGAAAATGATACAGGGTTGATGGTCTTTGGCATAGTTAAACATTTCACGAATCAGACGAGCCGACTCCCCAATATATTTATCGACGATGGCACTAGATACGACTTTCAGAAAATTGGCATCCAGTTGTGAAGCCACAGCTCTTGCCAGCAGCGTCTTGCCCGTTCCAGGAGGGCCATACAGCAAGCAGCCTTTCGGGGGTGTGATGCCGACACGCTGAAACAACTCAGGATTCAACAGGGGCAGCTCGATAACTTCACGCAATTCTCTGATTTGTTCAGATAAACCACCGATTGCAGAGTATGTCACATCTCCAGGATCTTCGTGGCTCATGTTGTACACAAGAGGATCTACTTCTCGCGGTAAATAACGCATAATCGTAAGAGTTGTCATATCGAGGGCCACACGAGTACCCGCTTTGAGCTTCAATTTGTCCAATTGCCTACGGCAGCCTACTACGTACCGTGGGCCGTTAGTGGCTTTGACAATAACTAAAACATTTAAGAATATTACTAAAGGGAAACACAACACAGATTAATATTCTTACATTTCTCTTCTGTGAGCTGTTTAAGCACTTCACCTACAATTTGTCCAACACTCTGAAGAGCTTTTAGATCATTTTCAGACTTATCATACTGTTTGGTTAAATCTTTAAGTTGCTCCCGCACTGTAATATACAAAAGAATTTCAAAACATGGTAGAAAAACAGAGCAGATTAGTTTGACAAAGGGGATGATTAGACAAAATTGTACTTACTCTCTTTCAAGCGAGATTCAACTTCCTTATGCTCTAAAAGTTTCTTCCGGTAATCCTGAAGACCCTTTTCACGATCTTGCTCAATCCCAGTCATTTTAAAAGTTTTTCTTTAAATTTAATCACAAAGCTTGCTAACAACACAGCAGATTCTGAGTTCACCTAACCTCAATTTTAGGTTAATGAGATCATACTATAACTGGAATTGTTCGGACAAATCGATGCCATAGTAACCAAAAATTTTTGTAAAATGTCGAGCAAACCTAAATACTCATTCAACGCTTCAAAATTTAGGTAAGCAACTGATTTCGTCCGTAAACCTTAAAAATTGTAATTATTTCCAATACTTTGTTAGTCGATTTAAGCCCGGAAAATACCGAACATGTACGTGCTTGTTTTGATTGAGGAATGTACAGCGCATGTCTATTGACATATTCAACATCAGAATTGTCAAATCTAACCTTCACGCTTGTCAAAAGCTTCTCTTTTTCCCTTATCTTGTATTTTTTAAATTGTTTTAGCGTTTACATATGTAAAATAAAGCTTTGTTATTATTCTAGCACAAGTTGCTCGTAGTTTTAAATAGAACAAGGCCGTCTTCATACCAGTTGTATATAACTATTCAACTCAGGGTGAGCTGAATATTCATTGTGCATATTTTTCTTTGTGTCTATTTCCGGGCATTTTACGTAAAATCATATTTTAAATAAATATTTATAGTTCCACTGTTGTAGAATGTTCTCAAATGGCATAGCTTGTAACCTACCGTTCAGTTGCATGAACGTCACCAGGGATTCGGGTTCTGACGAATTGTTACCCAATAAAATGGCCAGGGAACCCATCCTACTGAATGTTTACGATATGTACAAAGTCAATGAATACACAGCTAACATAGGATTAGGAGTTTTCCACTCGGGTAAGTGTTGAAGTTGTAGCACTGACCGTACCAACGTAGTCTTATTGCTAGGTGTCGAGATATATGGATTAGAATATGCCTATGGTGGCCACCAGTTTCCTTTCACGGGCATATTCGAAATAGATCCCCGGGATGACAAAGAATTAGGCGAACAATTTAGGTTTAGGTTTGTTTAATTTGGAGAAGTTTTGTGGTGCTTTTTGAGTTAACTGTTGCTATGTTTTAGGCAATCGATACAAATTGGATATACGGATTTCACAGAGGAAGATGTAAAACGCATAATCAGTGAACTTGGAAAGGAATTCAGAGGTGATCGTTACCATCTTATGAACAATAACTGCAATCATTTTTCAGGGGCCTGTACAAAAGTAAGTTGCTTATTTTTTAGCAGACGTACATCCCTAACATGACATTGCAGATCTTATGTGGTAGAGACATCCCTCCGTGGGTGAACCGGCTGGCGTACTTCAGCAGCTGGGTGCCCTTCTTGGAGCGATGTCTGCCGAAAGAATGGCTAACTCCAATGGCACTACAGCATTCCCTTAGCCATCGACACGGCTCCACCTGTTCGGACACATCGCCCTGCAACACTCCATCCTATTAACCTCTGTTTAAAATTATTTTGCCAAATATAACGTAAGCGTGTACGAGTGATTTAACAGATAGATAGAAACGTACATTCGCCGTTAATTATTTTACTATACAAATTACAGTTAATTTGTTTACTGTGAATGTCTGTTCTGATGGTGGAGAAAACTCTACTGCCGCGCAAACTCAAGTCAATAGGTGGTTCAACTGGGTTCCGACATTAAAGATCTATTTTTATCGAGAGAAGGTGGTGTTTGTTACAAATGACTTGCATCGTTTCTAAACTTGTATTTAATAAGAACTAAATAGTCATGGTTCTACACTTGTAGTATTCTTTTACCTATTTTATGTATTTATATTTAATTGAAGACGACTATTAATGAAACTGTAATCTAGTTATACAAAACCAAATTTTTAATAAAAAAAGACTGTGTATTATAATATAGTTATATATATTATGAATAACTACAAAACATTTTTGTTGATTGTCAAGAGTTACAAAATGCAATAGAAAAGTGTTGAGATTTAGTCTTGTTTGATTTGATTTTGCGGTGTAGTTATTCAAAAATAGTTTGAATGCTTGTTCTGCCTTCAGGTGTCTGGTGTGTATTGACCATACAGGGAGCTAGAAATTGTTTTCGCCCTTAGAGCAATTCGAACCGGAATACTTTTGGACTATTACATCCAAAGCCTGACTCTCTTACCGCTTAGGCATCCCAGTGCTTCCACTAATTAACAAAAATTAAGCCACCAAGAATGAATGGCTTAACACCCCATGAGGGGGTTTCGCCGCTTCCCAAAAGAAGCTTTCTAGATCCTTTTTTAATTTGGGGGGATCAGTCCCTGTCCGGTCTTCATTCTATTTGATGGCGTATCTTGTTCCACGCTTTCCTATCTTTGACCTTCTGCTTTACTTCTTCTATTCCTATTCCTATATTCAGCAAATCATGTTTCACTTCATCTATCCATCTCGACTTTGGTTTGCCTTTTTTCCTTTTCCCATCACATGCCCGATTCATTTCACTTTCTGCTGCTTAATTTTTCTTACTATATCCACTCCTATCTCTTGCGCTATCTTGTGATTCATTCTTATTCTATACTCATTTTCTGAAACTTTGATTGGACCTAATATTGCTTTGAGTATTTTTCTTTCCATTACTTTTAATTTTTCTTCCTCTTTCTTAGGTCATTGACATCACTTCAGCCCCAAATATTACTACTGGTTTTATTAGCGTGTTATAAATTCTTATTTTTGTGATTCTTGAGGTGAATTTACTTTTTAATAGTTTCTTATTCACATAAAAAGCTCTATTTGTTGCTACTATTTTGTCTCTTACTTCTATTTCCTTATCTCCGTCGCTGGACACCATAATACCCAGGTTTTTAAACTCGTCAACTTCTTGATATGCCTGGTTTCCTATTTTTATACCTCCTGTTGTTTTCTCCCCTACTCTCATGATTTTTGTTTTTTTCCTTGTTTATTTTCAATCCTATTTTTTGTCCCTTTGTTATTAGTTCTTCCACCATTTTCGTAAATATATCTCTTCTTTTGGGCCATTAACACTAGGTCCACTGCTTCCATTAATTAACAAAAATTAAGCTACCAAGAATCACTACAAATAAAATCTTTTATAGTAAATGGTAGTCAAAATTATAGAACCATAAATTGTTAATATACTTCCAAATAACTTTTAAAATGGTATTACGATATATTCTGCTCATCATGTATATCACTGAATGTAATGCTCATGTCCTTAGCTATTTCCGAACATTTATTAATAGTTCTTGGTTCAACGACAATAAATTTCTTCTTATATCGCTTACTTCTGTTTGAAGTTGTGCTTCAGAAAGTCCATGAAATATCACGTTTTCTACTGAATGAATCTATGATTGGAGTTTCCTAATTTTTGTTCAAGGAACTGATTTGGTTTTTAATCTTTTACTGCATTATCTGTCTATAAAATGTTTTTTTTTTTATATTTGAAGAAGTCTCCAAAAGGATTTTTTTGCATGCAAGAAATATATCTCCATATAAGGCAAGTATGACACGACAGAATATTGTACAAAGCGTTTCTACAGAATTCTGTATGGAAAATTTTGTAGACTGATGGGATTCAAGCTCTAAAATTTGCAGAATTTTGTTCAAAATGTGCGTTACATCGATGCAAAAAGGAGCACCTTTTGATGTTCAATAATGATCACAGAGAGGTAAATGTTTTACCACGTGTTAACCCTGCCCATATTTAATATAACTTTTAAACACCAAAACCAATTAAATACAAGAAGTCAACAAATTAACAAGATTCGTTGCCGTGTAAAAATTTACAGAATTCTGCATTACCCATAGTCACATGATTATTTTGACAGCTTTCTCATAGATGTCAAGGCAATTTTGACCTACTTACGCATGCTCACAGAGAGAATTTCTCACAAAATTGCGGTTCGTATGTTTTGCAGAATTTTGTACAAAATTCTGGGTCGTGTCATACTAACTTAGGAATCTGACCAAATATGTCCACGTTCCTTTAAATTTCTATATTTTTAATAGTTGCAACATTGTACCAATAAAAACTCGGTTTGCAGACGAAACTGTACCATCCAACTAGATTTTATCTGAACTATTAAATATCGTTCAGTTAGAACCGCATTATTCTAACCAAGCAAATCATAAATAAAAAGCTTACATAAAAAATGTTCCAAGTCAAAGCAAGTTTGCCGTTCTTTGCTGCTTCAGTTATTGTATGCGTTTACATTTCATTTGAATAACAAAGCAAAAATTTCATTAACCTTTATTGAGAAAAGAAATATATTTCTAACCTAATTCATTAATCCCAATGATGGCTAAATTATAAAATGTTACGTTATTTACATAAAAGTTCACTACATTCATCTCCTACATCTAATGTTGAAATTTCCAAAGGTAGAATTTTGTTTTAATACTGATATTTACACAAGAACGGCACCAAATGCAAAAAGCCGAAAATAAAGCCTCTGGTGAAAAAGTATTTATAATATAATCCTTTAATCTTACAAAAAGCAACCTTATAATTACATTATATATTATAATCATCAGATAAATTGAAATAATAAGGCGTCGTCACTTTAATGGTCAGATTAGCAGGACATCCACAGTGCAGGTTCCACTTCTACGATGAGTTCCCCCCTCTTCGCTTATATTATTATGCTAGTCTTCATGCTTTGAATCATCGAGACGTGGCACTTTATAGTTGCTCGAAAACAAAATCATCTCAAGTTTAACAAATTCCTTTATACAAGTGAAAATTTAAAAATCTTAATGGTTCGGCTGGCTACCTGTATGTACATCGGGATTAAATGTTTATCAAAATATATCGGACAGGATGTGAGAAATTCATAAATTTTGTACAAACTGAACGCTTTTATACAACTTGAACTAAATTAGAAAAGATAATGTAACAGACAAAATGTTTGTTTTCTGTTAGTAATTAAATTCTATACAACTCGGGCGCCGTTACACAATTTCGTATTTCTCGGGGAACAGTACGGCTTCGACAGAATGTTTAACAGGAGAATCGTCATCAACAAGCAATACCTCGGTGACCTGAAACATGACATTTTTATCGCTCGGTCGCCTGGATGCATACGACTCACCTTAATTTGTGCATAGGTGGATTTGGAATTGAATACAACGTTCAGTGGGAAGAAGTCGTTTGGTATCGCCCGAGGAGCAGAGAATTCCAAGGACCCCGACTTGCTACTAGCATCGATCAACGGCAGAGACCACACTAGTTGGTTACGCTTTGCCTCGTGTGTGTACGTTCCGTCACATTCGCCCACAATCGGAGCACATCCAATTCTGCAAATACCAAAAAAAATCAGAATGTGAGCAAAAAATTGTGCACCATGCACTTACGGCAAAGGAATGGTAATATTAACGTCGGCAAGTTCCAAGTCGGGACGAGTTAATTCGTATTCAATGTTAACATCACAGCTACCGTCCCCGGCTTCTGAAGGCCAGCAGTTGATGAGGAGAGGGACAAGGCTTTCGTCGGTGCCTTGAAGTCTCCACTTTAACACACCAACATCCGTGTGAAGAGGGAAAGGCTTTGCCGGCTGCTTAAGACCAATCTGGACAAATCAAAAACAAAAGCCGGTGTATACAGACTGTCTCTGTTATAGCAGCGATCTCCAGAAAGGTAAAACACAGACGATTAGATTAAATAGGGCAAAAATTACTCACTTCGAAGTGTACTTTAATTCTATTTTTGTTTTACCCAAAATATGCATAGTCTACTAGATAAGAAAGGAAAACCGAATTTGGCTGATTTTTTTGCGTTATACCCTATATACCAGGAAAAATCTTAAAAGATACCCTGTCGGGCAATAGCAGATTCAGGTGATGTTTACGGGGAGATTAAATATATATTTTTTTTCACATAAATAGAAAGATACAAAACTTAAATATTTTATTTAGATAGATAAAAAAGCCAAAATTTCAGGACTAGGGAGAGGATTACCCCATTATCCCCTCCCCCATTTCCGCGCCTGCTGTCAGGTTAGAATCAATAAATTTTTTAAAATACACTTATATGCTGTAGTTTTGCAGATTAGCAGGTCTTACAAAGTTGTTTTTTATTCAAGTGGAGATTATTAATTTCGTGCCATGTTCGTTCTACATGTCCACAGTAATCTTCCCGTATTCTGGACTTGGAATACAATGATGGGTAGCTTTATGCGGGACACAAGGTGCTGATGTACTAAGTGGCCTATACGATCTTTTATTTAAAAAATTTTTGGAGTTACATCACTAGTCAAAATTTGCATTCCCTACTGTTGTACTTCATGAGAACACACGAATAAGTTGTTCCAATTTAAAACGAATGGCTTGCTTTAATTTAACTGGATGAAATGGCTCAGCCTATGAATTATCATCAAGTATCTGTAATACAAGACGTTCGAATAATTGCAATACCGAAATGGATGAATGACACAGCTCTTGCTTATTTTTCAGATTGTCTTATAATGTTATGGCAATTAATTTCAGATACTCGAGGAAAATGTAATCTTCTTTGCAAGAGGCTAGGTATAACAGGCGCCTCCACCAAATCCATCTGGTAAAAAAAGGCATTTATAAATAATTTATTAAATATTTTCTATGTGTCTGAAGGCAACTGTAAAAAACTTTATATTAATCTAAGGTTTAGCTTGTAACAGATATATTCGAACAGTTTTGTTCAAAAAAAGTACTTTTCAAGTTTTGTTACAGTACATTGTTTGTCAGTACATTGTTTGTAGACCATTAAAAATAAGATGTTTATTCTCAAATTGGTGTTTTTTAAAGAACTTGGGCACGTAGAATAGTGAATTTTGAATGTTTTTCAGAAACATTCAATGACCATATTTATATCGAGTAATTTCTAAATAATTTTATATTATATATATTAAAACAAAAGTCTTTAGGGACCAGCATTGTAGTAATTCTACTGTTAAGGTATTAAAACAAAAGTCTTTATGGACCAGCATTGTAGTAATTCAACTGTCAAGGTATTAAAACAAAAGTCTTTAATGACCAGCATTGTAGTGACTCAATTGTTAAGGTATTAAAACAAAAGTCTTTAAGGACCAGCATTGTAGTAATTCAACTGTTAAGGTATTAAAACAAGTCTTTAAGGACCAGCATTGTAGTAATTCAACTGTCAAAGTATTAAAACAAAAGTCTTTAAGGACCAGCATTGTAGTAATTCAACTGTCAAGGTATTAAAACAAGTCTTTAAGGACCAGCATTGTAGTAATTCAACTGTCAAAGTATTAAAACAAAAGTCTTTAAGGACCAGCATTGTAGTAATTCAACTGTCAAGGTATTAAAACAAAAGTCTTTAATGACCAGCATTGTAGTGACTCAATTGTTAAGGTATTAAAACAAAAGTCTTTAAGGACCAGCATTGTAGTAATTCAACTGTTAAGGTATTAAAACAAAAGTCTTTATGGACCAGCATTGTAGTAATTCAACTGTCAAAGTATTAAAACAAAAGTCTCTAAGGACCAGCATTGTAGTAATTCAACTGTCAAGGTATTAAAACAAAAGTCTTTAATGACCAGCATTGTAATGACTCAATTGTTAAGGTATTAAAACAAAAGTCTTTAATGGCCAGATTGTAGTAATTCAACTGTCAAGGTATTAAAACAAAAGTCTTTAATGACTACCATTGTAGTGACTCGACTATTAAGGTATTAAAACGAAAGTCTTTAATGACCAGATTGTAGTAATTCAACTGTCTAAGTATACTCAAATTTATTTACCTGCGACCGTAATTTAAAGAGTTCCTTGTCAACATTAGGATGAGTTTGCAGCTGCACCCCGTGATTGTCTTGATTTTTAAGTTGTACACGAATGCGTCCCCATTTCTCGTCTCCAATGTGCAAAGTGATAAGGCCCAGGAGTTCAAACTGTTGCACACCGCCGTCCCGACCCAAGCTGATGATTAACTTCTCCTCTTGCTTCAAATGCACGCTAAAAGATTTCACGCGTAACCACTACAGGGCCTGCTGTAATTTATTGCTTACCCATCGATGTCGGGTTTAATTGCAAGCGATTTGTGTCCTTGTTGTGACACACTGTTAACGGTTGTTACCACACTCTCACCCTCCGACTTTAATTGGTCCACAAACGATTCCACATCTTTACCTTTGCTTCCTAACTTCATTGCACGTGTTGGCAACTGCTTCCTGAAAAATCATTACGTTTGAAATTCCACAACACAGTTTAATAATGAGCTAAAAAACTATACAGATTTATATAAAAATTGTAAACTACATATTTTTTAACTATCACTTGTTCAAAATCCTAATAAAAAACCGAAGATGAACTCTAACACGAAGTTCGGAAAGCAATACAAGAGGTTTCTTCTTTCCTAAACAAGCCTACATAAAAATTTCAATTGCTTCAACATTTAAACATAATTTTTTACAATATTATCTACTCACTGAGCAGCAGTGTATGTGGGGGGCTTAACATCGTTAGAAATATTAGCTATATCACCAACGGACGGAGCAGGTGTGTATCCAGTGGAGCTTCCAAATCCGCCACTGCTACCAAAAGCTGGTTTGCCACCTTTCTTGGCAGCTTCCATGCGTTGCCGTTGTAATTCCTTTGCTTTTTCACGCATTTTGTTTCTTGCCTCCCTTTCTTGAGACTAAAACATCAGTTGCAAACAAACACATTCTGGCTTAAAAAAAAGCCCACATACCTGTCGAACAGCTTGATAGACCTTTTCCTCGTGCGAATCCATTTCCACAAAGGTTCTTATTTGTGACAGGTTTACGCTCTCTCTATAGCCCAGAGCAACTATCTCATCGAATGCAAATATAAGATTAAAGGCATTTTCCACTATTTCGCTCTCTTCGAGCGATCGACAGTATTCTGGAATCTAAAGTAAAACTTAAATAAAAGATAAATTAGTTCACTTAAATAGCTTACCACACGTGCAAATAATCGAAGTGTCTCTAGGTCTTCTAAAATATTGCTGGCTCTAGTTGTTATGAGCAACATGTAAAGCCGCTCCAGGGGTTGATACACATACCTCACTGAATCTGTTTCAACGAAGGTATGCTGGGTACCTGCTGGAATAAGTTTGGGAAATGCGGCCAACAGACCCTCTATTCGAGCTTTTGTCATCTCCACGAACTGGCGAGAAACAATCGCTGTAAAACAATGGTCGTTAGTTATGTGGGGAAAAAAACGATGACACTGATGTTACTTACTTTTTCCCGCTTTGGTACATACCGCAGCGGCTATAAGCACCTAAAACACAACAAATTTTATTCAATAAGTTTCAAGCATGAGAATACTGTTCTGGTGTTTGGGCAAGTTGGCCATAATTAAAAAAATTATTTAAGAACGTAAAATAAAATAATTACCATGGTGGCAAGCTTTTTTGGGAAAATCTAATAACAATAAGGTGTGTACTTTCAAAAATTTATCAAATTATGCATAACATTACACCCAGAAGACACACACACCAAGATGACGTTGACGTGTGCCGTTTTAGTAACTTTTGTTATGATATGACATTTTCGCGTAAAATGAAAAGTCCCACTGCTCATCCAGGGTCGGATTTGGTTACAAATGACAGCATCCATTCTTAAGGATTTACAGCAGAATCAATCTGCGGTCGAGCTAAGCCATGGAAGGCAATGTGAACATACTTGATTTCACTAATTTGATAATGCATGAAGTGAAATAAATATCATATGTATGCATAAAGTTTGGTTATGTCATAACTGTCAAGCAATCAGCAACAATTACAGGAATCAGTAAAATTTGTCTTCACACTGCTATGTAGTAGCTTAATTACTTAAACCTAAAAGTTTTTATATGCTACTGACGCATCCTGTCTTTTGTCTATGTAACGTTAACTGGTTAATGTTAGTTTGTTAACTAACCTAACCTTTTTTTTCTCTCTCATTCATTCATACTACCGTCCCCCCGGAACCGCTTTCACATTACTTTAGGAGGGTGCGGGCGTTCCTTACATACTAAACATTCATGCAACATGCACCCTAAACTTAACTAAGCGAAATGCGGTCACCCCAGCGGATCGACTACATTTTGCTGTGACCTCGAGTAGCAACGCATTCCCGCACTAGACCTCTGAGGCCCCTAACCTAACCTAATGCCAAAATGTGACGCCAATACGCAGCTTAGAAATTAGAGTTGGAAAACTGTAAGAAGTCCATGATGATTTACCAAAATCTGACCAGCAAGCTGCAGTCAGCTAATAAACAGTGTCGTACGTGTTGTAAAGTTTGCCATAGCTTATGTATTGCTACTTGTATTTGATTGAGCGAGATCAAGGACGCGGTTTTCCAAACATCTCCTTGCACTTAGGCCACATTTGTCCCATTGTACAGCCTAACTAAGAATTTTGCCTATCTGTGGTACTTTCAACCCCAGTAGTAATTTTTAACGTGTCACACATCGCAATGGCACAGGAGCTGCGGCATTACTTCTTAACCGACAGAAGGCCCACTTTATTGTATTTAGAATAGTGTCTAGACTGATTATAAAGAAAATGACATTATGAATTTGAATTACTGAGCTTTAATAGCCACAAGGAAAGTTAAGAGAAACAGCTAGGTTAGAGTGCAACGCCACTGAATTCCAATCTTCCCTAAAATCTAAATAAGGATTCATCTCGACCAGCGTTCTCAAACTTTCGTATTTCGCGCCACCTCTTTTTTATCTTGAATAATTCTGCGCCCTCTGCGAGGTACTAAAAGTAAAAGTAAATAAGTTCCTGAGTATTGGGTTAAAAATTCGCAGCAACTTATTTAACTCGATTTGGCAATATTAACATATGCTCCTCCTCAGTTATCAATCTTTTTGATTGGTTTGATTTCACACTATCTGCTCCCATCGTCTTCTATTTCCTGCCGGCCTTTTCAGTTCGGTGTAGTTATTGCACATAACTTCAAATAGAAAAGAAGCTCAGAGAGTATCAAACTAAACCGGGACAGGCTGTGTACTTTAAAGCAGGCACATATTAGTCGTTAGATTTATGCCTTAGAAATGTATTATTTTTAAATTTGGATATAACGTTTTCGTTCTGATAAAAAAAAGTAAAAAACTAATTCTGATGCCCTGTTCATTTATTCGACGCCCCCCCTCCATACAGCCCCCCCGGATGGCGCGTCCCACTGTTTGAGAACCGCTGGTTCTGTGCATTGCGCACTTCTTACAGTTATCTAACTCTCTAGATTCCGACATTAGTACTGGGTTTTGACGCCCGCAGAGCAGCAATGGTTTTGCTGTCTTTTCACGTCTGCACTAATTTAATTTTTGAAAATATTTCATTTTTGAAGTAATATTATTTATGATAATAATAACAATACACTAAATCGTGATTTTTAACAATAGTTTCTAAATATTAGTCACAAGAGTTCTCCTGTTAAGTGGGTTGCAAACTTCCCTCCTTAGAAGCCTTAAGCCACCCCTGAATGTAGTAATAAAAATAAATCCCTAGACATCTGTAGTTCATTTGACCTATATACAGTGTTCACCGTATATAATACTGATTTTACATAATCTTAATTTACAAAACGAAATTTGGTTTCGCATATCTATGAAACTGACTTTTGCTTTTTTTACAATTTTTCGCTTTTTTCTATGTTTTTACAAGACACCATCAGGTGACTATTACGTATTCTAGTAGTACACATTTCTTTGGGGTGCACTGTAGAGCACGCCAAATAAAAGCGTCTATAAAATGTAAAAATGATTTTAATACACTTTTAAAATTCTGATTAGCAGAAGAATTAGCCAAATTACTGTGCACTGAAACAACGACCTAATTCATGGTTTCAAATTTATATTTGTTTCCTTCGGAGAGCGTCATACACAGCAGAATTACGAACATTCCCTGGAGCTTTTTTCAAAGGTATGTACATGAAACGCCGACAATTTTAGTGGTGTAAATATGGATTCGTGTTGATGTAGGCGTTTTTAGCTATTGCTCGCCAGCAGCATAATACAAATCGAGTTTGTACTTAAGTACTAGAATCCGAAAATGTCAGAAAACAAACGCAAAAGGTACTGTTTCGATTTATTTTTGCAGTTTGTAACTTTAACCTTATTTATAGAAGCGAAGATCATTATGGGTCACATTATAAGTCTTCGAGCCACAACCAGTCTATTGTATCGGACGGTAGTATTTTGCAGCAACCTATAATTGTGAACCCCGTGCTTGCACAGGGAGAGCAGTTCGGTGAAGTTGAACAAGTTCAGTTAATGAACGGTAATATGAGTAACCAAAATGCCCAGTCAAACCTTGTGTACATTATTTTGCCCTCGGGGGTGAATCAGTCGCAAAATGTTTTGCAGGGTGTTCAGACTTTGTTGCTCGTGCCAAAGGAGGAGCAGACCCCTTCGGGGGAAGGCCCTCCCCAGCTTCATTACTATATGCAGAATGAGAAATCGGAGCTCAAAGCGAAAAGTCAAGATAACGATGATGTAATTTTTATTAAAGATGTTAAAGTTCTAAAAAGTGAAGATGATCAAGAGTTAACTGCTCAATACCTGCAGAATCAACAAACTGACCCCTTGCAGATCCACACTATACAGGATGGTAGCAATGTCAGTTACACATTAGTACCTCCCTATGAAGAAGTTCAGCCGCCAACGACAGAAAGTGTATTTGTGTTAGACAATAATGATTTGCGGAAAGTACAGCATGCAGAGAACACCGCAGAGTCACTAAAATATAAGATGCAGTTTAAGTGCGATTATCCAGGTTGTATACTTACATTTCCATCGGTCTACGAGAAGAAAATCCACTCAGACACTCACATTTTTCCAGCCAGCTCTGAATTCAAGTGTACCATTTGTAATATGGTGTTTGATCGAGCGGCCGATAGGAACAAACACGTCGATTCACACTCTGTTGTTAACACTTTCAAGTGCAAAAACTGTGGAAAAGCCTTTCCCTATTACACGACGCTAGTGAAACATCTTAATGAGGAAAAGTGTTCTAGTAATAAGTCTTACGCATGCCATTACTGTGGCGTGCAGTTTGTAGATGCCGAGGATCTCGAGAAGCATCAGAAGGAGAACATGAAATACTGTGTCTGTCGAGCCAAAATTTGCAGCGAGCAAGCATTCGAATTACACACCAGCTTGTGTATTGTGTATAAACAGAAAGTGGGCAGAGCTAAAAATTTGAAACGCAAAAAACCACAGAAGAGCGACGATGTTATTGTTCTAGACTAAACCAGTTCAACAATTTACATAATGTTCAGATACGAAATGATTATTTCGCTGGTGTCCTGGCAATATTTCCCTATCTAAAAATGTGATGTAATTTCCATTAAACTTGTTCCTTTGTTGTGAAGCATCAAAATGTTTTAATGACTCTTTTCCATAGAGCTTATACTTAAAAACAATTATTTTCTTATATAGAGTGTACACCAGTTATGCTTTTTATTTGTTGTAAATGGAATATTTGTACATAATCAAATTCTTCCTGAATTAAACTTACAATATCTACAGGGTGTCCTGAAAGTAAAGGGACACAGCTTAAACGCATTATCCTGTAGTCACGTGGGATCGATTAAACCAAACTTACTTTCTTACAAAAGGTGCTTCCTAAAGAAATTATTGCGCATTACAAAGAAGAAAAACAATTTTAACATTGGCTATATTTCAGAAACAAAATGGCGGATGAAGCTGAAATTTGATACACAGCCACTTCAGGGGATGTCGGACATTCTCAATATATAAGCATTATTGCATATTGTAGAGGGCGTTGTCGATAGATTTTTTTTAAGTAGTAATTTTAAGAACAAATTGAAAACACTTAACACAACAACATATGCTTGAAGTTAGTATACTAAAATGTTTAGGTGCGTTTTTCTTGAAAGTGGTACATTTTATAAACATTAACCTACACCATTTTTATGTAAAATATCTTCTATACCGTAAATTTTACCAACAAGGACCCCAAGAAGCTGTGTCTCTACTTTCAGGACATCCTGTGTATGTATCGAGTCTTAAAATTCCAGAACTTTTTGGCATATTGTCTTCCATTCTTGTCTGTTTCTAGCTTTTTCTGTTCAGTTTGCCACTCCCATCATGTTTAGATCTTCTTCTACTGCATCTAACCATCTTCTCCTCGGTCGTCCCCTCCTGTGCGTTCCCTTAAATTTCCCCTCGCTATCTTTTTTGTGGTAGTCTCTCTACGTACCCCAGCCGTCTTATTCTTTGCGTTTTGACTATTTACTTTGTACAACAGTATAACATTATGAAGGTCTTAAATCAGAAGTTTGTATATTACACAAATGTTTAGGAGAATATTTTAAAAGCCAATTCTGGTTTGCTGAAACTGTTTATTGAACTTTCATCCATAAAGCCAATATACTATACAGGATTACAGTCAAAGCGCCTTTATATTATTTCTTGATTTGGAAGGTTAAGGCGAGCTATTGCCAGGATATCAATGATTTCTTGAATGTTTCACAAAATTTTAACAGTTTAAATAATTTTGTTATCGCTACTCTAAATTTTATTGACTTAAAATACTTCACTGTAGTCCTTAACACTGACTGTTGTGTTACTATAAGGAAGCATATTTTTAATTGTAAATATTGAAAATCTCTCGAATCGCCTATTATATTTGTTACATTTAATTACAATTAAAATTGGATTTTATATAGCTAAGTAGTTTAAAATATATTTTCCTATAGTCTTGTATTCACATTTTCGTAAGTTAATGCAGTTTAAATATCAAGTCATGTTCAGTTGCCGTAATTTGAATTAACTCATTGTGGTTACAGTTTTGCAAAATATGTGAAGTGGAAGTTTTCAAAAACAAAGTTTATTTTTTACTTTGGTACAAATAATTGTACATATAGCTACAAATCAAAATTAGGTTGCAAGTGATTCGAACCGAGAACAATTGAGTGTGCTGCGCAATATCAACAATCATGTACGAAGTAGATTTTTCGTATCTTTGAAAACTTCTAATTTTGCTGAATGCATGCATGTACTTTATATTTTTATGTAATGGCAGTTCAGAATAAAGTTTTGTTATAAAAACTAGTGTTCAATCATTGGTGTATTTAACATTTTGTTGCAGGAAAACTTACTTTTTAGAAAATAATTGTAAATATACGACTGCACAAATTCGACCTATAATTTGAAAATCGTAAGAAGGCGGTACAGTAACAACAGATGGCGCCGCTTTGGAAAAAGTTGGTAATTTTAAACATAGAAATTATTTCCAAAATTTAATATTTTTGTTGTATCTACCGATTTTACACTTACAGAACTTCTAATTTAGGTAAAATGATATTTATGTCAGACTTTTTGAGAAGTATTAATAATTCAATATTTTATTATGCAAAATAACATTTAATTTATCCCATTCTCCGCATGGCATCCCAGAGAATACAATTTACAAATGAGAAAGTTTCCCTATAAGATTTTAATTCAAAAGACTGCGTCAACAGTTTGGTTCTAGGAAAGGATAATAAATTGAAAGATTATTGAAAGTGTATTAGTAAAGTTTTATTGGGTACATAAATAACAACAAATTGAGGCTTCGTCCCAAAAAAAAATAAGTACCTATCATAGCAAGAACTCTCTGTAGTAGAATGGATAATCTATGTCTAAAGTAAAATACATAAATATTCGAGCTATTTTCTACATTTTAAAAAATGATCTAAAGTTAACTACTAAGCCCCCCTATTAGTTGTTGATGGCATTTTGTATAGAAGTTTGTATATCCACCACTTTACTCCACACTTAATCAAAAACTGGATTTATTAGGTACTACTATGGTAGAACTCAATTTTTAACATCATAGTGGATAATTTTAACTAACTTTTCTTACAGTTAGGTACTCGTAAAGTATAATAATACCAAAGCGCATATCAGGATTATACAATTTTTTTATTACAATGCTGTAAGTTCTCTATTTTCGGTTCATACCCTAATCTATCCTACATACTATTAAATAAGAAAATCTTTCTACAATCTAATGATAACCAGGGCTACATAGGCTATAGCCCCGGGGCGCCAGCCTTTTGGGGCGGCAATTTTGCTTCCACTCAAATCAGTTTGACGGCTGGAGACAGAAATTGCAGCGGCGAAAGATCTTTTTCAGCACTTAAAGAATAATAAATTATTTGCGCTCTTTGGAACAGGGCAAATTAAATAATTTAAGTATTTTGTCCATACAGGGTGATTTATTTAATCATTTAAATACGTGTGATATTATTAACCAGTTTGTCAAACAAAAGGCTAAGAAAATAAATATTTAAGTTATACATATACTAAGTTACTTCTGGTTTTTGTTTTTGTTCGTATAGATTACATGAATTTTGTATAAATTTGATATTTTTATTAGTTTATTGGTAATGTACTTATTGACTTTCTCTATAGTGCGTTTCAGAGTCGCCGTACAGCATGGCGAAGATACAAATACAAGGTTGTCAAACTTATTTGTGAGGCACCTTTAAGACAAAATTTAATCCCTTTCACACAAAGATTTGAAATATGGCAATGCTATTGTAACCCCTAAAAGACGCGTGTTGTTAAATGCCAGGTTCAGTGGTTCTATAACATTTATATTTTATTCAACCTGAGAGTAAAATTTTTGCTAAGTGCAATTAATTGTTTATTATTTACATATTTATAAGAGTAAAAAAGAAACAAAACAATTACCAGCTTTATATAATATGCAAGCACTATTATATAACTGAGAAAATAAATTACATAAAATTATGAAGATTTTGTGAAATATACATGTTTTATAGTTAATTATCACTGTCTCTAAAAATATTTAGATCAATCACTATCACCAGCATTGATATTGATAATTATGGGCTCTATTTCGTCCATTATGTTGTCAACTTCCCACATTGACTTTTCTATTTTCTCCACATTGTAACGGGGTGAAAATGTGAAGGGTGAATTAAATTGCGAGTAAATTAGCAATCTCAAAACTCCACATTTTGCGTTCGGAAGATAAGAGCGCGGAACAACAAACATCTGGTAGCACCGTCATCCGAGGATTCGCCAGAAGCAAACGTTCCTTTCCCGTTGGAGTGTGAGCGCGAGTATCTCCGACCACCCCGGACTTTCCAGTATAAAACAACAGCGCAGCCCATTTTAAAATCACTTTTCGACTCTTATTTCCTGGCTCTTGAATTTATTCAAAAGTCAGAAATACCAGTCGTGCTTTTCCTTTAAGAATTGTTCTTAAAAGATCCCCGTTAAATATTCCGATCCTGAAAAATTAACCCAGTGAATACCGTCCAGATTAATTAAATCCGATTCATACCTGCGAGTGAATTAATTTTCCCAGTGTTCGCCGGTATTGCATTAACCGTTTACAAATTGTTACAGTTCCAGTCCGAGACTCCGTCGACGAGAATATCTGTCGCCCTCAACCGCAGGCAGCAGCGGCGAAAGTTTTACCAGGCCGGTCGACGAATCTCTTGGATTCGTATTACAGTTGTTTCACAGTGAAGTTGGTAATTATTCCGGTGCAACCTGCTTGGCTATTTTAATATTGTTTATACCCGACCGACCGATTTCCGTGTTGTAGACCTTTATATCGCTGGAAGGGGGAGTGTTTGAACTTTTCCACGGCGATAAAAAGCTCTGCCAATAAATTATTATAGCGTTTCGAATCAGTGTGTAATTGGTGCCGTAGAAACGTTGTAATCTTTTCTTTTACCAGTTGAACCCCCTGTATAAAGTTTGCCGTGAGTGCGGAGGAACTTTCACGCTCCGTTAAATTTTAATTTTTAATACCCTGTATACTTGGACGAACCGGAGTAGTTTCGGAAACCCAGAACGATACAGTCTTTAGACACAGAGGAATTTTGTGCAAGATTGTGAGAAATTATACCGTATTTTATTTACGTAACGACCAGAGAAACTTTTGGCCGGCGAAATAAGATTTGCTTGACACTGTACCCGATAATTTTTCACTGTCAAAATTCACAGTCCCGTCCGAATCAGATTTATTAAACAGCGAAGCCAGGTTAAACCGAATTCGAACCAGATACACTGTGAAAACCGCGTAGTTTGAATTTTGTAATTCCAGGAAAGCTGAATTAAATTATTTCCTTTTTGAATCTGTTATTAGAGTAAAATATTCATATACGTACCGATTGTTTTATACAGAACTGCCTAGGTTGAAGGAAGCCAGGAATTCTCGACGTAAAGCGATCCTTGAAAATTGTTTACTTCTAAAATTCATGTATATTTTCGTAAAGCCGACCTACACTGTGAGAATCTTTATTCACCCACTCCGACCTGAATTAAATACCAGAGAACTTACACATTCACGAATTCCAAAATCAAATATTCATAATCGCGTCTTTTCTGTCACTTTAATTAGAGCAACTGTGGCAGCCATCTTCTCGAAT
>JABXWE010003616.1:0-60441 GCA_014611495.1 Limonius californicus
GATTCAAGATTTCGTGGATCGAAAAATATACCACTTTCTGACTTGAGGGGTAAGATAGCGTCATTGGTTTCATGGATAAACTTACAAAGAACCCTTTCCTTAGAGGTGTCGCATAACGTCCGCCCCACCTGCCCGCCGCCACTTATTGGTTACTTAGGTGGCCCGATTCCTCGAAAAGGTTGCCGATCTCCGATTTAAGCCATTCCTTCACTATCTTGGATGTTTTTCAGGTTCTTACCAATTTCCAGATTTTGTTTCCTATGTTGCAAACAGTACATAAATGCCACATATTAATGTACTTCCGATGAAAATGGAAAACATTTATTGTAGCTGATTATAAGGCACCTTAGTAACCTACTAAGAAAAAATCTTAACGTTAATCGTATGCCTTAATATTTGAGACAATCGATATAGAAAAAAAAAACAGAAGTTTGTGCAAAAATTTGAGCGACAGCTTCTTCCGGTCAGACCGTGACGCTGCTATTATAAAAAGTAGGGGTAGTTTTTCCTTTTTTGGAAAATATGTTCACCTATGGGTGGGATGTTGGCACACAATACTATCATAGTGTAAAACAAAAAATGCGAGGAAAAGCAGCGAATGTGGTTGCAGATGCAACAGTTGGTGGCACGCGCCGTGTCGGGTGCGACCTATGCCCTTTGGCTTCGCGACCCCAGTAAACAGTGCGTGCTCGACAAGGGGCACGTGTCATTTCATTGACATGCTGATGTGCATCCTCCCTGGCGCTAAATTTTTGACACTACTATTTACTATATCTCTAGTGTCGATAACTGAGCCCAATTGACCTTAGACAGTTCAAGATCGCGAACTCTTTGTTATAATGACACACTCCAAATCCATTCATAACTGTTTTTAAAAACCGTACTGCAAGTTTAGTATGTAAATAAGCTTTACGATTATCAAAAATTGGCGTGACATTGAAAACGCCATTTGTTTGTACTAAAAGTGCATGTTCTTACTGGGTGACCTTCATTCTCTTTGGATCGTATAATAATTACTAGGTCATTATTACGCACTCGCTGTTAGTAATTCAGAAAATACTATTTAAGAAAATCCTTTTTATATCCAGTTTCATACATAATTCGTTTATTAGATATTGCAGAAGCTATTAACAGTTCAATTCCAAGATGGTGTTGTCATTCTCATCACTAAACTCTTGACATCTAACAGTTTCATCAGAAAGCAAACAATTTTTATTACTATCGCCTCATTTAAATTCGCCCTCTTGAGTTGTTTATTACAATGATATCTACAACGAAGAACTCTCAACACATGGGTTGGTCTATCAGAACTGACCTTATTTTATTGTTGTTTGTCGAATAGCATATTGAACTAAGTATTTTATAAATTACAAAACTCTGGCTTCCATTCAAATATTAGGTACTGTAGGTGAACTTCAGCATGTTTCTGCTGAAACTAGAACTTTCAAATTGCATTAAGAAGTAAGACCGAATTTTACCAATTTTCTCTTAGTAAACTGATCAGGATAAGTCGTAGATTGTTACCTAAACCCAATCAAATGTAGAAATCCCTAAATTCTGGTAGTTAATTAAATAAGAACTTTATCGAATCGTTACCTAAATTATTTTGTATTTATTAGTTAATTAGAATCTGTCAATTACATCTGACAATAAGTAATTATGTTGAACGTATTGAGCAGTGTGGGAGAAGTCGTCCAATGGGGACCCTCCTGTATTTACTTAATTAACACAATCAAATAAGTTACCTACATGACGGCAGATAAAATATTCCTGCTTTTGAATTGACTTTTTAAAATTTAAGCATACTTACAAAGAAAATATATTGTAATCTACTTCACCCTTCCTAAATAATTCAAAGTATGTGTAAATTTACAAAGATTAAGAATTTTGGGTATTACTCCTAAATCAATTTTTTATTTTGTGAACTAACTAGTAACTAGAATACGGAAAAATGTTCGTACTAAACATTAAATAATAGAACGTAAGAAATTTATTAATAGTATCTTTTAATTAAGATAGTTTTATGTATTTTTGATAATTTTTGAAATAACTGTTGCTTCGCCTAGTATGCAAATATCCGTAAAAAAAGGCCTTACAGCAATTAATAATGTCCTACTTAAGCACTTGTATATTAAAACAAAGACATATACAGGGTGTCTCAAACCGTACCGGCAATATTTCAAAGATGAATTCTTATTTAGAGTCGAAAAGTCCAGTTATACATATATCCTAAACGTAACTGTTAACGAATAATTGTTTATTTCATAATTTATGTGGCTAAAATTTTAGTTCAACGAATATTATGAAATAAATCCTTTTTTAATACATTTTTATGTTTAATATTTTATATACAAGAAATGCTCAAAATTATCTCCATTGTGTTCGATACACAAAGCCGCACGTCGCAGAAGAGATCGCTGCGTTTTTAATATGGTTGCTGGCTTATTCCTAATAATTTCTGCAGCCTGCTATATTCTTTGGCGTAATTCTTCTACCGTGTGCACTTTAGTTGCATAAACACTCTGTTTCATCTGAGATAAAAATCAAATGGAGTCAGGTCGGACGAACGCGGTGGCCATACCACGGGTCCTCCTACTGCAAACCATCTTCCCGGAAAATGTGCGTTAAGCCAAGCTCTAACACGAAGACACGGATGTGCTGGTGCCCCATCGTGTTGATACCACATTGCACGTCTGATCTTTAATGACACATCTTCCAGCAATAAGGGGTAAACAGTTTTCTAGAAAATATTCGTAATTCGAACCATTCAAACGGTGTGGCAGTTCAAATGGTCCAATCAAACGATCATTAAGAATATCAGCTATCATATTAACATTAAATCTATGTTGAAAATGCGAGCGTGTTCTTAAATGACGATTTTCTGCAGACCATTCATGAAAATGATTATAATTATTGATACCATCTTGTGTGAAAGAAACTTCATCGGTTCATAAAATATGCGGTAGGTTTTGATTATTTTGTACCCAACTACAAAATCTTCAACGAGCTTCAAAATTATTACCTAGAGCTTGAACTCTTTGATGATATGGATGCAAGCGAGCACTTCTTATTATTCTGCTAACCTGGTTTCTACATATTCCGTAGTACGTAATGCAATTCTTGGCACACTTAAAGACGGACCTTCTTATAATAAATCAAGAACTTGTTCATCATCGTTCGGGTCTACGGACAACTCCTTGGCCGACTACATGTCTTGCATTGAAATTGCCATGTTCCCTCAGCTGACGATGTGAATTAAACAAAAATGCACGCGTAGGCAGTCTTCTATTGGGATATCTTCTACGATATTCTTGTTCTGTTGGTAAAGCATTTCCATCATACACACCGTAAACATAATGAATATTTGCATATTCCTCATTTGACAATAACAGTGGCATTGTGAATCACTTGTAAATTACGATGGGAATAAGAATACAAACAAGAAGCCAATAACTTCAGTATCACAATAATAAACTGGCAAGTTACAAACAATAATTTGTTAAAAACGATGTTCAAATGTTACCAAACAAAAGACGCGATCATGGCAACTAGATCAGTATTTCAGAAATTCGATGAACTAAAATTTTAGCCACATAAATTATGAAATAAACAATAACTCGTTAACGGTTACGTTTATGACATACGGACTTATGGACTTTTCGACTCTAAATAAGTTCTGAAATTCATCCTTGAAATATTGACGGTACGTTTTGGAACACACTGTATACACATAATTAATGGGGTGTACTGACAAATATGCCCTGTTCTCTGACTAATACTAATAAATTCTCATATTGTTTTGCTGTCAGAATCTCAGTTTTCAAGATGAAGTCTTCAGAGTAAATATTTAACATTACACTTCAACTGGATTGAAACAAAACTCTAAAGACTAGAAATATTTGTACTAACAATTCCTGAAAAATTTTAGTATTTACTTTGGTAAAATGATTTGCAGTTCCGTATAATAAGGAGACAGATATCGCCTCGAATTTAATAACGATGTCGAATAAAATACGCGTTTTAGCTACAATAGACTTCCGAGAAAATCTTTTCCGAGAATCACAATCCAGAAATACTAACAATATTTCCATATTGATACCTTGGGCCAGCAGTCGCTGAAAATTAGGGAATACAATACAGTTAGCAATGCAAATCCAAGCATTTCCTATGTAAACGGTTGTTGGTTCTAAGTCATCTGCTCGCCGCCGTCTGCTCGCCACCGATTGCTCGAATGCCGTTTGCTCGCTGGGATAGATGCTCGCCATCCTATTGCTCGACAGCCAACTTGCTCGCAGTATAACTGCACCAACGCAGAAAAACTAATTTATATTTGTTAGACACCTTTGTTTGTAAAATAATTTATCATATCTTTCCCTTCATAATTAAAACCTTTACTTCTATTTCCAGATACCAGATTAATATTTTTTGATATTTCAAGGAAATATTTGTTTATACACCAAAAATTCAAAAACGTTGCTCTTACAAAATGTGTGTGTACTCGTGTATATCGCGAAAACGACTATTTACATTTTATAATCTACAAGTTTATTAAACATGTATCAAAGTCAATAAGCATTTGAAATCGGAAGCGAAAAATATGTATGTTCTTTTTAGTAGATACATTTGTCTTAGGACAAATCAAGTGATTTTTTACTATACTCTCTACTTAACAATTACGAACGATACGTATTTTTTGAAAGTTTCAGATATATAATTGCAAATATAATCCGGAGTGTACAAATACTCGACGTTTATTCTTTATAAACGGCGAACCAATACCTACTTGACTACAGATAATATTTTATTCTTATAATCAATTGGTTGTCGAGCATCTATCCAGCGAGCAAAAAGTAGTGGGCAAGTGGACAGTCACCAGCTTGTTATATCCAGGATTCGTTCTACCCTAGCTCGTTTTAAGCGCGTCGATTGTGGTAAATTGTGAGCAGAATGAATAGAAAGTGGCGAATAACGAACAGACAATAAAGAATTTTGGAATTAAAAAGAATTTTTGAAATTAGGGAACATGGTTTGATTTTGATCTAATGAGATATTTTGCTTTTTTTCACAGTGGTGGTTGAAATTTGTAATTCTTTTAGTTGTTATTAAGCATTAAGTGCTGCTTGTTAAACATTTGATATAACATTAGTAGAAGGTATAACTTGTATTCTATTAATACATGGACTAATAATTAATTTATCCTGATAATTACGTGTATTGCGTAAATTTTAAAACGTTTGTTTAATTTAAAAGATTATTGTTCTTGCTTGTTCCGAAAACTAAGAAGCAACCAGTGCTCCAAAACGTAAATCTTGTGAAATTAAAAGATTCTGAAGACACAGACCGTTATTCTTCTTCGTGTGCTTTACACACGCAGACATACACGACCTACAGCTTAACGTGGACTCCGAACCACGGGAAATACAAACACTTCTTCTCCAAAGAAGATTTTACTAGGCAGAATGTCTCGCTGGTTTGCCATTGCCTTGCGAGGGAGAAGGGCCGTTAAAATCCGATGTTCCGCTACTAGGAATAGAATCCAGGACCTTCAGCGTAGAAGTCTAACGCGCTAACCTCTAGCACACGGGCGCCTCCATTATTACAAAGTTAAAAAAGCATCTGCCATTTTTCAGCATATTCACAACTTATTTAAACATAACGTTTTCCAACAACCATCAAATAATGCAAACAGATTACATAGGTTTCTAATTAATGTGTAAATGGTTTGTTAACCTATTCGGATACTTAAAAAACTTTGCTCTAAAACTGCTTAACTACTGAGAAGTACGAAGATCAGGTGGAAACACTATTAGTTTTAATTCACTATTACTCGAAGAACAGAGTAGTGCTGCCTTTATACGCTATTTAGGATACACCCCGTATATTCATACACGTATGTATAGCTCATGGCCGTTGCCTGCTTCATAATTGCAAAATTTTTGGTTTTGCTAAAGTTCCTCTTCTAATTCTCGGGCTTTCATGGCAACCTTGGCGTCTACTTTCTATGTCTTAGACTGTTGCATTTTTTATTCTTTCCAGATGTACTCTAAAAGAATATAGCATTCTTCTAGGCTATCTTGTTTTATCCATGCGACGCATGCAAACGTGTCTATTATACTCTCGTCAATAGCCCTCCTTTTCCCTAATATTCCTTTGGTATTTTCTGCAACTTAGAAAATCCACCGCTTCGCCTCTAAAAGCCCATTTCTAGGGCATCAAGTTTTGTTTGGTTCTTATACTAAGATATATTCGTATCAATATATGACAATGCTATATCGAACTGTTTCTTAGATGCTGATCTTAGTCCTTTTGTAAATATTGTGTGCTTAATCAATATTATACCCGGATTTTTTGCCAGTGTGAGGCTATAGAAGAAGACCGCATACAAGATGGTTCGACCACATTAATAGAACGGCAGAGTTAACGTGGATAATAATAGTAAACAATCGAACTCTTAGTTGAAACAAGAGAAGAACCAGATTAATTTTATATTTTACATCTTGGTTACTTTTAGCTAGTTTTGGAAACATATCTAAAATAACTGTTCATACGTCTCAATGCCAAAACCAAGGATCTTCTGTCTTTGGTTGTTTTACTCTACGAGTTGTTTCGGTTTATGTGGAGTCTTCACTCCTCGCCCTCTTTTCGTAACTTTCCTATGATATATCATACGTCATATTCGTCAATAGCCAGTAGAACTTTTGGTCGATAGAATATTATCGTTAATAGGAATGCCCATGTCTACATATTTCTGAGTCCAATGCTTAAATATTTTTAGTTTTTCCCATTTTTAACATACATATAGAGCAGATATATAGATCCTTCAACAATATACACCCTAGGGGTACTCAGATATACGGTTTGAAGAAGTCCACGAGCAAGTCATTTTTATTATATTTGTTTACTCACGTATACATATAAAATTCATACTTCTCCATGCTCTAAAATCACTTTGGCTATCAGTTCTCCTACTTTTTAACACGGCTTCTCATAACTGTACCATATTACTGCAACTAAAGTTTTCATATCAATGTTTCCGTCATTGCTGCGGCCTGTTCTGCTGCTGTCCTTACTATGTGCTGCTGTAATAAATGTGTGATTTCTTTAACTGTTTTCATACACATAAGCATATAACGTACCGCTCTGCCACCTTTCCTGTATCCTACTGTAATATATGGGTTGCCTCATGACGTGAGATCACTACTTCACCTACGTAGGAGAGGTAAAAAGAAATCGAAGCTAAAGAGTGGTCATTTTCTCTAAATCGACTATTAAAGAAGTTATAGCCTGTTTTAGTTAAATGCTGAAGCAGCCGAAACAATAAATGATATTAAGTAGTATTTGATACAAACTGTCTACGTTACTATGGAAATTATATGATCTACTTGTATGTCAAACAGTAAAGCACCTTAAAATTAATTTCTCTGCTTCCGCTTATTAACAGTGTTGATAATGTTTACTTCCACAACGCGAGAGTACGCCGATATCTATTACATGTAGGGTTATTGTGATGGAAACTCAGTAGCAGCTGCTCGAGAATATGGCTCGAGATTTCCAAAACGGCGACTACCAGACGGACGAGTTTTCCTACGAGTGCACAATCACAAACCGTCGACTGAGCGTCCAATACAGCAAGTACTAGACAATGATGTAAATGTACTGCGAGAAATTGATAATAATCCCAGCACCTCTGTTCGTCGTGTATCTGCACAAGTTATTGTACCATGAGTTTGGAGAACACTAAAATGTCATGGTTTATATCCATTTCATATCCAGCCTGTTCAGCCCTCACAGACACACCTACAGATTTTGCTAGTCGTATGGAATTTTTCCGCTGGATCATTCAAAATCTAAACCTACGTAATAGAATTTTGTTAGCGGATGAGGCAACATTTACAAGGAATGGGATTTGGAGAATCTACACGAAATCACAGTGTCAAATTATCAACATAGGTTTTCAGTGAATATCTGGTGTGGAATTATTGATAACATGCTCATTGGTCGATTCGTTTTTAAGAACCATTTAACCGCCGACAGATATTTAAATTTTCTAGCAGATCATTTGGGAAGATTGTTAGATGATGTCCCTCTGGCGATCAGACATGGTATGTGGTACCAGCGCGATGGTATCTCCACGCACTTTTAAGTTACGTGTAAAACAATTTTAGAATCAACGGTTTGAAGAACATGTAATTGATAGAGGAGAACAGCACTCCTGGTCCCCAAGATCTCCGGACTTAACTTGTTGAGAATATTATTTGTGGGGCCACATGAAAGATATGGTGTACCGAACACCATTAGAGATTGTTGAAGATCTTAGGAGAAGCATTTTTGAGGCAGCAGAACTAATTCGGAATAACAATATTATATTACGTAGGGCAACGAGATCTGTCGTAAAAAGAACCAGAATGGGTCTCGAGAGCAACGGTGGCCATTTTGAACAATCTTTATAGGGAATTTAAACTAAAATAAAAATAAATATTGGTTTTTCTGAAATTGTAATTATTAAATAATTAATAATTTAACGCTCTGTATTTTGAAAACAGTTTACTTTAGTTAGAGCATAACTTTATTAGAATTTTTAACTATACATATTTGGTCTAAAGATTACGTACACGAAGTAGTGACCTCACGTCGTGGGCACTGTATGTACATGTTTTTCCATTTACTTGATATCTCATCTGTTTTTATATATTGTTCTGCCGCCCTTCCAGATACTGCTGCAATATATAACTTTTCCGTTCACCTGATATCTTGGATGCTTCCATATACATACGTATAAGCTAAACACCGCTTTACCGTTCTTAAACTGCAATTATCTCTAGCTACTGTTTAGGTTGCCATTTCATGGTTTTGGACATCATCCTGGCTAGCGCTTATCTGGATATTCCATCTAAAGATTCTTTGGCGCTATTACCTTCCATTTTTAAGAGGTGGCCAAATTACTTAAGGCTTCTTCTCTCTATCCGATCTACTAATATCTTCACTTTGTAATATTCTTCGTATGTCTATATTCGTTATATATTCTGAAAGTGACGCTTAGATGTTCCCGTCCAGCTAATCCAATTCTGCTGCTGCTATTCTCCTTTTAACCCATTTATTCAGCAGACTTCTGAATCGTATTGGTTATTTTGTTGATTTTCTTTCTGTTTTCATGTATTTGCCAAGACTGCAATCAACTTTGATGAATGCAGCGGGGATGAATCCCTAACATATGCCTTTCCATTGTTCTTGTCTTCAAAACTCTTCTTATTTCTTCTTAATAGCTTCCACATTTTTCTGTGTAGGCTGTTCGCTATCTTCCTTCGCTTTGTAATTTCTCTTCGTACTCAATTTTATGAAGCTGACTACACTGT
Organism: Limonius californicus; assembly: GCA_014611495.1. NCBI lineage: Eukaryota > Metazoa > Arthropoda > Insecta > Coleoptera > Elateridae > Limonius > Limonius californicus. Next base: position 9,354 of record JABXWE010003616.1, read on the forward strand.
TCCAAGAAATTAACGCACCAATTATTAATATTGCAATAAAAGAAGTAGTGGGCTATCTACTTCAACCAAATGCATAGAATGAATGTGTGATACAAACCTGATAGACACATGTAACTCTTGGTCTGCTTCTACCTTTTTAAATTTGTTAAAAAAAATTAATCAATTTTACATGCACATTTACAATTTACTTGCAGTTTCGTTTTACTTTAAAACGTACCAAATCGTGTAGCTGTCATCAACCAATCGCTTGCACGATCAGTCTTATTTAAAATGCAACGTATCTCAAGAAATTTAAGTCGTGATGAGTGTGTCACAGCCCCTGCTTTGTCCGAAGAGGGTATTCTTTTCACGCTATCGCTGACAGGCTAGGGATGAACCACACAACCATTTCTAAGGTCTGTAACGGTATTTTCGTCTAGGTTGTCCGCAACCCATTTCACACTGGGCTCAGGAGTGTTTATTTGGAGTTTCCCTCACTCTTTTACAGCAGGTACTACGCATGTTTGATTTTAGATAAACAGGATTTCCGGTGATTATTCTCTGCGTCTGACAGAATACGAACGTGTCGTTGAATTGGTTTTTCCCGTTAAAGTGTTTGTCACTTTGAGTTCATCTCGATTTTCTGGGGAAATCAAAGATTATAACGTGATCTTTAGTTGATTGTTGGATTTACGTTATTGACTTTTATGTCGCTATATTCAACGTTTCGATTCTTTTATAATTTTGTCGAGTCGATCGGAGTTTTACCGATTGGTGAGTTTTTCCTTTTTCTTTTAAGTTATGGCTGACCTAATTTTTCCTTGTATTCGAAATTAGACAACTTGGGGACGGTGAGATTCGTCCAAAGATATCTGCGCTTTCAATGGTTGTATCTGCTGCTTGCGAGAACTAGAATTCGAATTCAATCCAGCCGCCTGCAGTGAAAACACGTGCCGAACTCGAAGCTGGTCTAGAACGTTCCATTCCAGATTAACCAGGGAAGTGCACATTAATTTTTAATTTCGACAATTTCGGAGTCAATGTAAATACTCTCTGTTTATGTGTATGAATTCAATTATACTACGGGGTAGATAAGAACTATGTTGTAATTGTACAGGGTGTTACTAATTACTTTATTGTCATAATTCATTGGTATATTAGTTTGTACAAGTATTAGCGTACATAATCACGGGAATTTCACTTGATATACAGCGTGAGTCAACTGGAGCGGTAATATTGCGTTTTGTTCGGGTTTCACAGCGATCTTTGATTTTCTTATCTACGCTGTAAATCTTGAGAGGTCTTTCATGACTATAGTGTAGGACGCGGCTTAAGGGCGCTTGTTGGGGAAGGAAAACGTAGTATTTTTACTTTAGCTCAAAGTCATTTATTATTGTGGCTATATTGAGTGATTCCGTACTGGCAATTGTGTACCGATACAGGTTACGAATACACTTATATTTTTAATGTTGCTAATTTGGGGTGTATAATCTACATATATTCTTTTTTTTGCTGATATTAAATATTGTTGCTGCAATTGGGCTTGTTATTTATTGTTTCCTTTTTTTTTCTTAAAAGAATCGTGGAGTTGCCATAGCAACTCCACGATTCTCATCCCACCCCGCTTACCTCGGATCAGCGCACGTAGCGCTATGCACGAGTCTAACATGCCCCACCCTTGTAAAACCCCCCCAACTATGCTACCGAGTCACTCCCGCTGCTCCAGAATTAATTAAAATTCGGGCCACAACGGGAGTCGAACTCGGGTCAACCGGTTGCGAAGCGGACTCTCGCCCACTGCGCCACCCGGTCGCCTTTATTGTTTCCTATCATTGTATTCTGTAGTAACGAATTAAGTAAGTAATAAACTGTGGGTACGACCAACCAATCGACATCTGCGTTAATGGTAGTGTATTTTATTATTAAGTCGTTGGCGCCCTTTCAGGTAATTAACGTAGAGTTAATTAATATATTTAATCGAGCAAAGCAGAGAACCGCCCATCTTCGATTGAGGTTCCGGGAGGCTATCATTAACCAATTATTTACTTACTTAGTGTGGAGAATTTCCCTTGGAAATTATTATCAGGCGTCACAGGTCATCCAGGGCTTCAGAGAAACTAACGAATTTGACAGGCGACCAGGACAAGGGCGACCACGTGGTACTACCGCAGTAGAAGATCGTTTTCTTCGAATGCGTGCACTAAGGGAGCGCTTTACCACCACAAGAGTCCTCCAAAGACAACTTTCAACAGTACATAATGTGCAGGTTAGCATTGAAGCCGTTCGCCAACGTCTTCTGGAAGGAAATCTGAGAGCCGGATTACCAGCTACTGGCACACAGTTGACTGCATACCACCGCAGATACAGATTGAATTTTGCTAGAAACCGTTTGAATTGGGAAAATAAAGATTGGAGACGCATTTTGTTCACAGACGAGACCAGATTTTGTTTGGAGAGTTGTGATCGGTTCATTCGAATTTTTAGATGTCCAAATGAACAATATGCTCAATGCAATTTTGCCCCCACGACTGCATTTGGTGATGGTTCAATAATGGTATGGGGAGACATATCTTTCACGGCCCGCACCTACACATCTTCCCCAACGGAACTTTAAACAGTCAGAGGTACATTACGGATATCGTAGAACAGTATGTTGTGCCATATGCCCCATATATCGGAGACCAATTAATGCACGACAACGCTCGGCCCCACACAGCCAGAATTGTGCAAGAATACCTAGACGACGTTGATATTCCTGTTATGCACAGGCCAGCCAGAAGTCCCGGCTTGAATCCGATTGAGCACCTCTGGGACATTCTCGGAAGATAAGTACGATCCCTTCAACCACCCCCTCCAACTCCTAACGACCCAGGGAATTCATTAGTGGAAATGTGGGATAATCTTGAACAACAGCAGTTAAGTGTGTTAATTTCAAGCATGGACCGTCGTTGTCAAGCTGTCATAATAAGTCAAGGAGGAAACAGCCTACTGAACCCGTAAACTTACAAGTTTTCAGTTTTCGAATTTTGATTTTTTTAAATTTTTGCGTTGCTTGTTAAATTGCTTTGATTGTTGTTAATTTGGATAAAATATGGTTTCCTTAATTTTAAGCATTATCTATGATTAAACGTAGGTACTTCATTACATGCAATACTTTAAACAATATTGCGATTGTTAGTTCTGGTGCGTTAATTTCTTGGAGCAGTGTATTATACTGTTCTTTGCACACCACCTCAATATAACGTTATTCCTACACAGCAATTAACATATCCAACCGAAAAAAACATATGTAACTATATCAAACAAAAAAATGTTTCAGTTTACTTAATAGTGCGCTTATCAGCAGTATTCAAATAAATATAATTTTATTTTTAATTGAAGCTGATATCACTTCACAACACGTTAATGTACAATAAATCGTTTTGCAACAGACTGTTAAAACAAACTGTCAATAAAATGATGACAACCAGGTTTAAAAATAACATAACTGATAACACCCGTTAATTTCAATTTCAAGCAAGAATTTGTTCTGTACTTAGCATAACTTTAATCCATAAATCAATTCGGAAGTTTTAATTTTTTACAATTTTGTTTTAGTTGGTACGAAACATACCCGTAACCTAGTTTAATGTATTTGCATTTTTATTAATATTCAGATACTGCAGACAACAATCTGTCTCTGCATTTAAGTAACTTAATTAGACTTTGCTAAGAATTTTTACGATTACGGTTATTGTTTGGCATTTCGAGAAACCTTCGTCCACATTCTTCCTGAAAGCTGTAAGCAAATGTGCTCAATAATTATATTAGTATAAACGAGGCATTTTGAATATTTCCTAAAAATCTTAGCCGTCACCACAAAGCCGAAGGAATCCAGGGCTACTAGATCTGTTATCAGAGCTCACAGCTAGTGGCATACAGAGCTCGCGCATCGCTTTATTTGAGCAGGTAATTATAATAACAGTAAAAGAATTCGGACTCTACCGGCTACTCCCAAATATAGCAGCGGCCATAATTTGTTAAATTTAGTGCTGTAGTTTTTATTGGAGTTTCGGTACAAAGCGTTATTGCGCCATGTCTGAGATTAACAAGTATATTTATGTCGGAGATTTCTATTTCCTTGTCACAAAAGCTGACTATTAAATGTTTTAAAAATTAATAACCTCTTTCACGGAGATAAATGACTGAGAAATATTTTACTTTATTATCACGTTGATAAAAGTGCCCAGGACAGTTATAGGATATTAGAAATTCGAAAAGCTACTGTAGTTTTCCGTTTTTAATGGATGCATACGCAGGAAAAGCTTAATCTTGCCCGTCCAGCATCCTACACCTTCATTAAACACAGTATCATGTCCCTACATTAAACGCAACTTAATACAGCTGAAGAATTCTGCTTGCACGCAAAAACCCACAACATTCCGGTATCATCTTCATGCATACAAAAGCGGCACCGTATTTTAAAAATACAACTCTTAAACAGTGCGAGGAGGTGAGATTTTTTGAAAGTAAATCGAGAAGAAGGACAATACGCGACGTCGTCGATAATAAATGGGAATTTCACATTTAACCCACATAATCCAAATAATGCACTTATTGTACGTCTCAAACAAGCCAAGATGACTCACAAACATGTCCTGTTGCAAACTTTAATTTACCTACATCAGATTAGGCAAGGTGTACTGACACCTCTGCGTTTTTATATGAATTAATATCAACCTCGAATCACACTTAAAGCGAAATCATCAATATCATAAATTCCAGCCTTCGTTCTCACGTCTGCGTCTGAAAAGAAAAATAGTTCCGTATAATGAGCTTGTTCTTCCTAAACGTTCTTGGACATTTTTGAGACTGAATCTCGAGGCGGAACTGAGAAACAGATACAGCTCTATTGAAGACAAATTGTGTGCTTGTCAAACTGCAGATAACCGTAACTTAAACGTACAATAGGCGATACAAATACAAATAACGTTCACAATAAAATAAAATATTCTCAGACGCCTTATGTAACAGCACGAACTCCTACTATCTGTCTATCTACACATATTTTATTCCTTTCAAATCTAAGATTAAAAGATTTTTAAAACATTGCTCTAAAAAACGTTCGACTTTCGATTGATTTTCGAAACGTTCAGTCTGGTACGTTCGAAATCCATACGGTTCCGCCAGCGAAATAAAAGAGCACTCGAATCCGCCATCACATCTCTATAATACAATAAGCACGAGGTTAGCGCAATTTATTGGAATATATTTCCAGACTGATGCATGTTATTGTTCAAGCTACCATCTGCAAAATCGCGAACATAGTCAGAGCTTTAAGAAGTCACGCCAAACCGCCTCGCACCTAAAGAATGTAGTGTGTTTATTGTATTTCAGCAGATATTCATCTCGGTATTATTTTATATTTATGCATCTTGATGCTTATACAATCGAAACAGTGCGCTACTGCTTTTTAGTACTAAAGTATTGGCGTATTTTGTATAGGTAATGTCTGTGGGACTATATTTTAGACATTACACAAATAAAATGAAAGCTAACAGTTAGTTCAGATTTTCCCGTACTTGTAATAGCGTCAGTTGACTTACACTAGAATATGTTTTTATTAAATGTTCTAGGATCTAACAAAACATAATATTTACACCTGAAAAATGAAAATTCTCATTTCCAACCAAGTGCATCGATAACATATCTCAGTTCCGGTTTTAGGTAAAAACAGCAGACACGTTGATTTTAGATTTAGGCTTCCAATAGTTGTAGATGTACACACTAAAGAAAAGAAAGTGTACCCAAGTGCCGTTAAAATAAAAGCGAAATGGTCTTTTGATAGGAAACTATCCTCAACGAAAAAAATATAATAAGCAAGAGTTAAAAGTCAAATAAAAGTTATGATTTATCAGCCATTTTGGCGATGTCGACTATTACATACATACACACAACCACCCCCAGAATCACTTTACTAGAATTCCCTAAAGAATATTTCCTATCAAGTCCCAAACAGTACGAGGGCTGTTCTCTTTTCTTTCAGCAGGCGATGATATTTTGAAACAAGTTTAATTATAGTGAAAATTATCAAATATATTTGGAGGTTTTTAAAATACGTAATTGTAAAGTAATCCTTTCCCCAAGAAATCATGGAATTGAATAAAGAGCATTATCAAGCTGTGATTCTTTACAATTTCCCGTGTGGGTTAAACCGTAAAGAATGTTTTGAGGAAATCAATCCAGTGTTTGGTGACAAGTCGTGTTCCTTAGCTACCGTAAAGCGGTGGTACAATAAATTTCAACGTGGTCGACATTCCTTAAATGACAACTTTCGAGCTCCTAAGCCAAAAACGGCAGTTGCCGAAAAGAATATCGGTCTTGAACGAAACATGATTGAAGAGGACCGGCATGTTATTGCCAGGAGTATTCAAGCAACTTTAAAGACTGGTGGATCGTTATACTGTTAATGCTGAATGACACACTACAGTGTGTTTGCCTCAAGTTCTCCAAAATATTCGCGAAAAATATCCAAGAAGAAAGATTATCTTGCATCAAAATAACACTCGCGCGCACACTACTGCTCGAATGACTGAGTATTTGAATGTCCAAAACATTGAAATAATGGGTCATTCGCCGTATAGTCCAGACGTAACACCTAATGACTTTCTATTTCTGCGTGTAAAGAATAAGTTACGGGGTTTACGTTTTACATCGGCCGAAGAAGCGGTTGATGCATTTAAAAATGAAATAATAACCTAACGCGGATGATTCGAGAAAATGTTTTGAAGATTGAGTTTCACGCATGCAAAAATGCATTGACTGTGGAGGGGAATACTTTGAAAAATTATAAATAAATTTATTTCGTCATATATTGTATATTACTTTACTATGCTCAGCAGAGAGTGAACAGCTCTCGTATTTAGCTGAAACGGTTAGATAAGACTCCTATCTGATGCCAAGAGGAAATAATACTTCTCATTTTAATTTCTTGGCCAATCATTTTATTATAACAGCCCTTAATATACATCAATCTAATATGCTTATGGTTAAAGTAAAATAAATACCTTGCATATTAATAGTAAGACCATAAATTGCAATATTTCCAGCACTAACGAAAAGAACAACTACGATATCAATGGTTTGCAATAATATCATTTTACTTCTACTGCTTAGAAATGTTTAGTAATATCATTATGATTATGGTGACAGACTCGCTAGTAGGAGGAACAATGTGCTATCCCAATGGCGCGGCGTATTTGCGTGGTACGTGCAAAGTCTGGTGTTTAAATGTTGAAGAGTTAATTTTCTTCCGAAAATATATAACCTTTTATCAGAAACTAATCGAGTGTCCGCAAGAATACGTCTGCTGGACTGCGCAACATTGGAAGAGTATTGCATTGTCTAATAAGAACAAGTTTTTGTAGTTTGGAACTGATGCGATGCCATAAATGTAATCGCCTTAATCCTATAAATACTATGGGTCAGGAATGTCTGTATCCAGAGTCAAAATGCATCTATCGATTGCGGGATTATATCACTACGTGGTCGCTGTCCCGCACAGAAAAGTATCGGGTTTCCGAAAGAATACCTCCTGAATTGTCCAAAATTGAACAAATGTTTTATTTTCTCACGAGACCAAGCTTTCGCCATTTGGAAGTAATCCGCCATCTTAAAAGTTAATCAGCTCAATCCTGAAATATCAGTTGTCTGCTGTAGAACATGAAAAACAAAGCATTATTGTATGCGGGGTTGCTTTTTGGCGACAGGAGTCGATCAACTATACGTAAAGACTAGAACGAATTTATTATGGACCAGCATGTGTTAATCCTCGACGCACTGCGGCGGATTCAGGACTACATGGTCGCCATTCCACGCGATATCCTTCTGCGACGCAAAATAATCGAGTTTCCTAAAGAATACGTTTCCTGGACTAGAAGAATGTTCCATTTTCTCATGAAAGTAAGATTTTGTCATTTGGAAGTGATACGACTTTCTAAAGATAATCAGTTCAACCCTGCTGCAAAGCATGGAAGAGGAAACGCGATTGTATGGGGTTGCTTTTCGGCGAAATGACTCGATCTACTATACGTACAGACTAGAAGAAATTATGAATCAGCATGTGTTAATCCTGTATGCACTGTGACGGACAGTTCGTGTGAACTTTATAGGTCACAATGTCTATTCACGGTCAAACATCGTCTACGGGGCGCATTACACGGTCGCTGTCCCGCGCAAAAACCGTTTGAGTCAGAAAAGAAACGAATTTTTGAAAGAATATTCCTTCTGGACTTCCCAAATTGGAGAATTTCAATTTTCTCTTAAAAATAAGCTTTTTCATTTGGAAGTGATCCGTCGTCCTAAAGGTAATTGGGTCAATCCTGAAATATCAGCCGTCTACTGTAAAGCATGGAAAAGGAAAGGTAATTATATGGGGTTGCTTTTCGGCGACAGGAGTCGATCAATTATACGTACAGACTACCAAGAATTTATTACGGATCAGCACGTGTTAATCCTCGACGTACTGCGGCGGCGGATTCAGGATTACCTGATCGCCGTCCAATACGAAATCCTTTCGTGTCGAAAAATACTCGAGTTTCCTACATAATACGTCGCTTGGGTTGGAAGAATGTTCCATTATCTTACGAGAGCTTGATTTTGTAATTTAGAAGCAACCCGTCAACTTAAAGGAAATCGGCGCAACGCTAAAATATCAGTTTTCTACTGTAGAGCGTATAAGACAAAGCTGGGTTGTATGGGGTTGCTTTTCGACGACAGGAGTCGATCGACTGTACGTACAGATTACAAAAAGTTTATCATGGATCAGCATGTGTTAATCGTCGATGCACTGTGGCAGACACTTCTGGTGAACTACACGAATATTATGGGTCAGAAAGTCTATCAACGATCAAACGTCGTCTATCACGAGGTTGCCGTCCCTCACGAGAACTTTTTGTGGCAGAAAAGAATTAAGTTTTTTTTTTAATTATTATTATTAAGTCCTATTTTCTTATGAGAATAAGCTTTGTTATTTGGAAGTGATCCATCGACCTAGGTAATCCGTTCAAACCTGCAATAACAGCTCTTTACTGTAGAGCACGTAGGACAAAGCGTGATTGTATGGGGTTGCGACAGGAATCGATCAACTATATACGTACATACTATAAAGAATGTATTATGGAACAGCATGTGTTAATCCTCGACGCACTGCGGCGGATTCAGGATTACATGGTCGCCGTCTGTTTGAAGGTTGCTTAAATCTTCTGGATTGGAAGAATGTTTTACTTTCTCATGAGAGTATGATTTTGTCATTTGGAAGAGACCGGTCTTCCTAAAACGAATAGGTTCAATCCTAAAATGTCAGCTGTCTACTGTAAAACATGGAAGAAGAAGCATAATTGTATGGAGTTGCTTTTCGGCGAAATGAGTCGATCCACCATACGTACAGACTAGAAGGAATGACGGATCAGCATGTGTTATTCTTCGACGCACTGCGGCGGATTTAGGATTACATGGTCGCCGTCTGTTTGAAGGTTTCTTAAAGAATACGTCTTCTGGATTGGAAGAATGTTTTACTTTCTCATGAGAGTATGATTTTGTCATTTGGAAGAGACTGGTCTTCCAAAAACGAATCGGTTCAATCCTAAAATGTCAGCTATCTACTGTAAAACATGGAAGAAGAAGCATGATTGTACGGAGTTACTTTTCGGCGAAATGAGTCGATCCACCATACGTACAGACTAGAAGGAATTACGGATCAGCATGTATTATTCTTCGACGCACTACGGTCGATTTAGGATTACGTGGTCGCCGTCCTATGCGCAACCCTTTTGTGTCGAAAAATAATCAAGTTTCTTAATGAATGCGTCTCCGAGTGGAAGAATGTTCTATTTTCTCATGAAAGTATGATTTTGTCATTTGGAAGTGATACGTCGTCCTAAACGTAATCCGTTCAATCTTAAAATGTCAACTGTCTACTGTAAAGCATGGAAAAGGAAGCGTGCTTGTATGTGATTGCCTTTCGGCAACAGGATACTTGACCCACACCTCCAGTACAGGTACATTTATTCACCAAATCTAAAGAGATAAATCTAACTTTGTTGTATTTCACATATACCTCCCCCTAAAATCATCACTCATAACAATTGCGTTCCGATTGCTCACATAGTAAAGAAGACGTCAAAATATTCTAAAATACGAACCTTTTGACATCTTTTTGCTCGCTAATGTATATACACTACAATGCTGATATAAATACGCTTCTGCGATGTACGGTAAAGTATGATCTATTCTTCTCATACTTTGATGAAACTGGCAATACGAAGATATAAAAACAACTAAGTTAAAAATATCTGGATTTGGAGAGAAATATTTTCAGAATCAGAATTTTATAATTGAAATTGATCAGAAAATAAGTATAATGAAGGTTTTCTGTTAGAATGTTTGAAATATCAATAAATGTTTCATATGAATACCCATAACGTATAGTTACGTATTAGCTACAATATGGGACGTTTGTTGTGGTACATGTTTTAATAAGGTGTAAGTTTTTTAAGTAGAATGAAGACGGCATACGCAAACGAAGTAAAAGAATATACAATATCTGTATAATTAACTCATGTCATTTTACGAGGCGATCAGTACCCATACCCGGCATTCATGAAGGTGTGGGAATAACTGCATATTAGATGCACAACCTGTACCGGCGTGGTGATGCGGATAATGCACCTAACTCCGGCACGTTGTGAAGATAAAAAAATATCAACCGGAACGACCGCCTGATTCCTGCAGAAAACTGCATACATCCATTCCGAGAATCCACCTGAACCACTGGCACCAACACCCTATGGTTTAGTAATCGAAACAACTCTTGCGCATTTGATTGCGGGGGTACGTACAGTAAATTACATTAAAATATGAGCTTAATCACAAGTCACCGTAGTAAGCACTCAATTAGTTTATGTTTGCGATAGAATTTTTGTCCGCAAATTATAGTTATGATAGCCGACGATGCGCCGTATAAAACAATAAAACGTGACAAGGCAATTCCCATGATGAGCGTTATTACACACCACTTCATCCTTAATCTTGTAAAACAAAAGTTTCGACGGAAGAAATAATATTTCCCTCTTGTCAGCTGCTTGCAATGCGGAATAAATCTACAACCAATGTCGTACTGAGCGGACTCAAAATTTATTTTCGGTTGCATTATGCTTGAAGATTTATTAATTAGTACCGTAATGCTGCGATGGTAAAATCATCAATTTTGCAGTCAAACATTCCAGGTCACTTACAATGATAATAAAGTTATTGTTTAGCATAATGATTAATTAACGTAACGACGACGTACCGTAAGAAGTACCTTAAAGCGGTTTTGACTAAGTATAACGCACAACATTTTTGATATCACGCAGCGCCAGTACTACATAGGTCAATAAAGAACAAAAATCCTCATAAAGCTAACTGAGGTAACTCTTAAAAACGCCTTCAAGCGGATGATGATTCAATTTAAAGACAGATTGAGGTTTTAAAACCTTTTGTATCGCCAAGAATCTTAATTTATTGAATTTGAGTCACGGTTCGAAAGTAAGTGACTGATTGACAGATTGTAGCAATTATTAAAGAAAATTGTAGGCCAAAATATAGACGAAAACCGGAAATAAATTCTTTAGAATATTCAATATTCAAACCATATCTTCCAGGATTGTATTACTTACACCAAACCAAAACAGTTTGTACTGAAAACGTATACGTTTACAAGATAAATTGCGTTTTTTAGGTAAAAGAAAAATTTGCTGCATTAAACGAATGATAGAGCATCACGAAGAAAATAAGAGTTAACCATGTCAGTTTTAAAATGTATACTCTGTCATAGTCCTAACATGTAAATATTTAAAATTTACTAAACCATAATTGCCTTAGGGACCCCAGGTGGAACAGTGCCAATACGCGCTGCCACTATGAATCACCATTATACTTGCATGTGCAATATAGAATTATCGTGTTTGATTCTTATAAGTATTAAAAAATGAATATCCATTGTACTTGGATAAGCAAAGTTGAATTATCGTTTCCGGTTCTAGAACGTTTTGAATAAACGTTGTGATCCTGTGTATATCCATCATATTTGACCGAGCGAGTATAATTATCGTTTCTGGCACAGTATCGTTTAAAACAAAAATTGGTGACCTGATGAAATTGTACTACAATAAGCAGAGTTGAATCATCGTTTCTGATTCTAAAACATGTTAAATAAACATTGTAACGCTATGAATCACCATTATACTTGCATGTGCAAAATTGAATTATCGTTATTGATTCTTCTAAGTATTAAAAAAATGAATATCCATTGTACTTGGATAAGCAATGTTGAATTATCGTTTCTGGTTCTAGAACGTTTTAAATAAACTTTGTGATCGTTTGAATATCCATTATGCTTGATCGAGCGAGTATAATTATCGTTTCTGGTACTGTATCGTTTAAATCAAAAATTGGTGACCTGATGAAATGATTGAAATGTCATTATACTAGGATGAGCAGGGGTGAACCATCGTTTCTAATTCTAGAACATGTTAAATAAACTTTGTGACGCTATGAATCACCATTATACTTGCATGTGCAAAATTGAATTATCGTTTTTGATTCTTATAAGTATTTAAAAAAAATGAATATCCATTGTACTTGGATAAGCAAAGTTGAATTATCGTTTCTGGTTCTAGAACGTTTTAAATAAACTTTGTGAACTGGTGAATATCTATTATACTCACAAACGCAAGTTTTATTATCGTTTATGGTTCTATATTATCAAACACAAACACTTTGTGACTCGATGAACATCCATTCTATTTGAATTAGCAAAGTGTGGCTTCGGTTTATTGTTCTACAACATTTTAAACCAACTTTATGATTTTGTGAATGTCCATTATACTTGAATAAGCACGTATAAAATTATCGTTTCTGGTACTGTATGGTTTAAAGCAAATCCATGTCCCATGTATTTTCATTGAACTTAGATATGCAAAGTTTCTGCTATTCAACGCGTTAAAAAACTTTGTAACCTTGTGCATATCGATTATACCTAAACGAGCGAGTATAATTATCGTTTCTGACACTGTATGGTTTAAACCAAAACTTGGTGACCTGATGAAATTTCATTGTATTTGAATAAGCAAAATTGAACTATCGTTTCTGATTCTAGAACATTTTAAATAAACTTTGTGACATTAGGAATCACCATTATAAACACATGTGCAAAATTGAATTGTCGTTTTTGATTCTAAAACGTAGTAAAAAAACCTGTAACCCATTGAATATCCATTGTACTTGGATAAGCAAAGTAGACTTATCGTTTCTGGTTCTAGAACGTTTTAAATAAACTTTGTGATCTGATGAATACCCATTAGGTATACTTATAAACGCAAGTCTTATTATCGATTTTTGTTCTAGATTATCAAACACAAATACTTTGTGACTCGATGAACATCCATTCTACTTAAATTAGTAAAGTTTGGTTATCGTTTATTGTTCTACAAGCTTTTAAACCAACTTTATGATTCTATAAATATCTATTATACTCAGATGAGCAAAACTAAATTACTATTTCTAGTTCTAAAACGTTTAATATAAGACTCTGTGGCCCTTTGAATATCCATTATACTTGAATTAGCAAGTACAAAGTTATCGTTTCTGGTACTGTATCGTTTACTTTAAACTAAAACTATGTCTCATGAATTGTTATTATACTTGGATAAGTAAAGTTTCTGGTATCTCAAGTTTTTAAAAAACTTTGTGACCTTGTGAATATCAATTATACTTCCACGAGCGATTATAGTTAACGTTTCAGGGACTGTATCATTTAAACCAATACTTGGTGAACTGATGAAATTTCATTGTACTTAGATAAACTAGGTGTACTTCCAGTTTTAGGTTTCGAATTTATAACAACTATTTGGAACTAGATAGACAAGTTTAATCATTGTTTTGGGTTTCGGATCATTTAAAACAGAACTTTGTGACCTGACGAATTTAGATTGTACTCAAATAAATAAGTTTAATTATCGTTTCTGGTTGAAGGATGACTTAAAAAGTGCGATCTAAGTAATTACCATGATAATTACATAAGCAAGTTAATTATCGTCTCTGGTTCTGGATCGTTTAAAAAAACGCTGAGGTCCGCCTAATTCCCATTGTAATTAGATCAGCAAGCTTAACAGATGTCTCCCGTACTAATTCGTTAAAAAATTTGTATCTCGATACATTTACATTGTACTTGGATAAAAAAACTTAATTATGAGTGCTAGTACTGGATTGTTTTAGAAAATAACAACTTTGTGACCCGATGTATTTTGATGGTGCTTAGATAAGCAAGTTTAGTTATCGTTCATGGTTGGGAATTAACTTAAAAATGTGGTCCAGCTGATTCCCCTAATAATTACTTAAGCAAGTTTAATTGTAGTTTCAACTTCTGGATCGATAAAAGTAAAACCTTGTGACTCTATGAATTTTAATTGTACTTAGACAAGCATTTCCGATTATCGTTTTGGGTTGTGGATTGACTTAAACATATAATCCATCTAATTTCCTAATTACATAAGCAAACATAATTATCGTTACCAATTCTAGGTCATTTAAAACAGAACTTTGTGGCCCGATGAATTTTAATTGTATATAGATAAGCATGTTTGATTATCGTTGTTGGTTGTAGATTGACTTAAACCATGCAATTAACTTGATGTCCATAATTGCATAAGCATATTTAGATATCGTTTCCGGTTCTGGGTGTTTTAAAATAACACCTTGTGACCAGATTAAATTTACTTGTACTTAGATAAGCACGTTCCATTATCATTTTTGGTTGTAATTGACTTAAAACATGCAATCCATCTAATTTCCCTAATTACATAAGCAATTTTGATTATCGTTTTCAGTTCTTGGTCGCTTAAAACAACACTTTGTGACCAGATGCATTTTAATTATGCTTCGATAAGCACGTTCGATTATCGTTTTTGGTTGTGGATTGGACGTAAAACATGCAATCCATCTAATTTCTCTAATTACATAAACAACTTTAGTTATGGTTTCCGGTTCTGGGTCGTTTAAAACAACACGTTGTGACCAGATTAATTTTAATTGTACTTAGATAAGCACGTTCGATTATCGCTTTTGGTTGTGGATTGACTTAAAACATGCAATCAATCTAATTTCTCTAATTACATAAGCAACTTTAATTATCGTTTTCGGTTGTGGGTCGTTTAAAACAACACTTTGTTAGCCGATTAATTTTAATTGTACATAGATAAGCACGTTCGATTATCGTTTTTGGTTGTGGATTGACCTGAAACATGGAAACCATCTAATTTCCCTAATTACATAAGCATATTTAGTTATCGTTTCTGGTTCTGGGTCGCTTAAAACAACACTTTGTGACCAGATGAATTTTAATTGCAATTAAATAAGCACGTTTCATTATGGTTTCTGGTTGTGGATTGACTTAATACATGCATTTCATCTAATTACCCTATTTGCATAAGCGAGCGTAATTATCATTTCTGGTTCTGGCTCATTTAAAACAACACTTTCTGATCCGATGAATTTTAATTGTACTTAGACAAACATGTTTGATTATAGTTTCTAGTTGTGTATTGACTTAAAACATAGAATCCATCTAATTTCCCTAATTAGATAAGCAAGTATAATTAACGTTTGCGGTTCTGACTCGTTTAAAACAACACTTTGTGACCCGATGAATTTTAATTATACTTAGATAAGCATATTTGATAATCGTTTTTAGTTGGGGATTGATTTAAAACATATTGCATCTAATTTCCCTAATTGCAAAAGCGAGTTTAAATATCGTTTCCGGTTCTGGGTCGTTTAAAACAACACTTTGTGACCCGATGAATTTTAATTGTACTTAAATAATCACGTTTCATTATGGTTTCTGGTTGTGGATTGACTTAATACATGCATTCCATCTAATTTCCCTAATTGCATATGCGAGTGTATTATCGTTTCTGGTTCTAAGTAGTTTAAAATAATACTTTGTGACCCGATGAATTTTAATTGTACTTCGACAAGCACGTTTGATTATAGTTTCTGGTTGTGGATTGACCTAAAACATGGAAACCATCTAAGTTCCCTAATTACATAAGCAAGTTTAATTAACGTTTGCAGTTCTGGGTCGTTTAAAACAACACTTTGTGACCCGATGAATTTTAATTGTACTTCGACAAGCACGTTTGATTATAGTTTCTGGTTGTGGATTGACCTAAAACATGGAAACCATCTAAGTTCCCTAATTACCATATAAGCAAGTTTAATTAACGTTTGCGGTTCTGGGTCGTTTAAAACCACGGTCTTTATACTACTAGTATAAAGACCGTGGTTTAAAACAACACTTTGTGACCAGCTGAATTTCAATTGTAATTCAATAAGCACGTTTCTCTATGGTTTCTGGTTGGGGATTGACTTAATTGTACTTCGACAAGCACGTTTGATTATAGTTTCTGGTTGTGGATTGACCTAAAAGATGGAAACCATCTAAGTTCCCTAATTACATAAGCTAGTTTAATTAACGTTTGCGGTTCTGAGTCGTTTAAAACAACACTTTATGACTAGATGAATTTTAATTGTAATTAAATAAGCACGTTTCTTTATGGTTTCTGGTTGGGGATTGACTTCATACATGCATTCCGTCTAATTTGCCTAATTGCATAAGCGAGTGTATTATCGTTTCTGGTTCTGAGTAGTTTAAAACAACACTTTGTGACCCGATGAATTTTAATTGTACTTCGACAAGCACATTTGATTATAGTTTCTGGTTGTGGATTGACCTAAAACATGGAAACCATCTAAGTTCCCTAATTACATAAGCAAGTTTAATTAACGTTTGCGGTTCTGAGTCGTTTAAAACAACACTTTATGACTAGATGAATTTTAATTGTAATTAAATAAGCACGTTTCTTTATGGTTTCTGGTTGGGGATTGACTTCATACATGCATTCCGTCTAATTTCCCTAATTGTAATATATATAATATATATAATATATAAGTTCCCTAATTACATAAGCAAGTTTAATTAACGTTTGCGGTTCTGGGTCGTTTAAAACAACACTTTGTGACCAGCTGAATTTTAATTGTAATTCAATAAGCACGTTTCTTTATGGTTTCTGGTTGGGGATTGACTTAATTGTACTTCGACAATCACGTTTGATTATAGTTTCTGGTTGTGGATTGACCTAAAACATGGAACCCATCTAAGTTCCCTAATTACATAAGCAAGTTTAATTAACGTTTGCGGTTCTGAGTCGTTTAAAACAACACTTTGTGACTAGATGAATTTTAATTGTAATTAAATAAGCACGTTTCATTATAGTTTCTGGTTGGGGATTGACTTAATACATGCATTCCATCTAATTTCCCTAATTGCATAAGCGAGTATAATTATCGTTTCCGGTTCTGAGTCGTTTAAAACAACATTTTGTGACCAGATGAATTTTAATTGTACTTAGAGAAGCACGTTTCATTATAGTTTCTGGTTGGGGATTGACTTAATACATGCATTCCATCAATTTCCCTAATTGCATAAGCGAGTGTAATTATCGTTTCCGGTTCTGAGTCGTTTAAAACAACACTTTGTGACCCGATGAATTTTAATTGTACTTAGAGAAGCACGTTTCATTATAGTTTCTGGTTGTGGATTGACTTAAAACATAGGATCCATCTACTTAGATAAGCATATTTGATTATCGTTTTCAGTTGAGGATTTTAATTTAAAACATGCATTCCATCTAATTTCGCTAATTGCATAAGCGAGTGTAATTATCGTTTCCGGTTCTGAGTCGTTTAAAACAACACTTTGTGACTAGATGGATTTTAATTGTAATTAAATAAGCACGTTTCATTATGGTTTCTGGTTGGGGATTGACTTAATGCATGCATTCCATCTAATTTCCCTAATTGCATAAGCGAGTGTAATTATCGTTTCCGGATCTGAGTCTTTTAAAACAACACCTTGTGACCCGATGAATTTTAATTGTACTTAGAGGAGCACGTTTCATTATAGTTTCTGGTTGTGGATTGACTTAAAACACGGGATCCATCTACTTAGATAAGCATATTTGATTATCGTTTTTAGTTGAGGATTGATTTAAAACATGCATTCCATCTAATTTTCCTAATTGCATAAGCGAGTTTAAATATCGTTTCCGGTTCTGGGTCGTTTAAAACAACACTTTGTGACCCGATGAATTTTAATTGTACTTAAATAAGCACGTTTCATTATGGTTTCGGTTTGATTATCATTTTCGGTTGTGGATTGACTTAAAACATTCAGTCCATCTAATTTCCTTAAGTACATAAGCAAGCATTATTATCGTTTCCGGTTCTGGCTCGTTGAAAACAACACTTTGTGACTCGATGCATTTAGATTTCACTTAGATAAGCAAGTGGAATTATCGTTTCTGGTTGTCGACTGACTTATAATATGTAATTCAGCTAGTTCCCATGATAATTACATAAACAAGTTAAATATCGTTTCTGGTTCGTTTAAAAACCTTGAGATCCCGCTAATTCCCAATGTAATTGGATAAGCAATCTTAATTGGTGCCTCCCGTTCGGGATCGTAAAAAACTTTGTATCTCGATACATTTTCATTGTACTTGGATATCATCAACAGCCTTTCCGTCCTACTGCTGGGCATCGGCCTCTTCTCTGCCACATGTTTCTCCTCAGCGCTAAGGTATAAACACGGGGGACCTACAGTTTAACGTCAAATCCGAACGACAGAAATTCCAGAGAAGGTTTTTAGCATTAAGATCCCACGGTTGCAAGCCGAATTGCGAAATTGTGTGTGGTGGGTTGCAGACAAGATCTTTATAAATCTGCATAGTACGGCTTAGGTTTCCAAACAAAGCCAGAATCGACGTTTTATTCAGAAAGTGTGAGTTCTACCAACTGAGCTACCACCACATACATGTACTTGGATAAACAAGTTTAATTATGCTTTCTGGTACTGGCTAGTTTTAGAAACAAAAACTTTGTAAGCAGACGATTTTTGCGTGTATAAGCAAGTATTAATTATCGTTTATAGTTGTGGATTCACTTAAAAAATTATTATATAATAATTCCCATATTAATCACATAAGCAAGTTTGATTGCCG
Organism: Limonius californicus; assembly: GCA_014611495.1. Lineage (NCBI taxonomy): Eukaryota > Metazoa > Arthropoda > Insecta > Coleoptera > Elateridae > Limonius > Limonius californicus. Next base: position 28,472 of record JABXWE010003616.1, read on the forward strand.
TTTCCGGTTGTAAATCGTTTAAAAAGCTTTGTGATACGATAAATTTCAGCTGGACTTCGATAAACAAGCTTAATCATCTCTACCAGTTCTGGATGAATGATTTAAAAATGATTATGGTCCAATGTACTTGATTTTTTTTTATTTATCGTTCTGAAAGGCTTGTCCGCTATGCCGCAATATTCCAAAATTTATTCAGATAAATGTTTGGGACTTTACGAAACTACTTTGTAGAGAAACACACTTATTTACATATTTTCCAAGTTGGATATTACAATATTGGTACTATGCGAAATAAAATCAAATCAAGTTATTTAAGGAAAAGTCAATTACCTACCCAGAAACGACTTATCAGTTTCAGAATATTATTATCCTGTTTGCATAGACGGTAAATTACCTTTAACATTTCAATAATTAATTGATTTGTTTGCATATACCCGTAATATAAGATATTCCTGCTTATTTTTGCACATAAATGATAAAGATTATAATGTTTTTTCATGAAATCCGAAGATGAAGATTTAATGTTTCTGTTTTTAATTATATACGTGTAAGCACCAGTAATAAATGAGAGAAAGACGAGCGATGTTTAGGTGTTATTAGTAAGGCAATTAAGCAAGCTAGGTGATAATTTGCGCGGAGGTATTTAAACAACGGTCGAGGTATTTATTTAGTGATAAATAAAAGTTGCATTAATTTACACACCTATAAAGCCGTGATAGTGGATTTCACATGCAATAAATTTGTGCACAACAAGCCATCCTGCCTCGTTAAAAAAAGCTAGATAGGTGTTGTGTGTAATATGCATGTGCGAACGGTTCATGAAGGGACTTTTACATTTTCATTTGAATTTGAACCCGCCAACATCGATACTTCCAACGGGAAAAGTTTCAATGTAGATTCTCTTAATAACAAGACTATCTGTTATAAACACAATACATGTTCTTGTAATGACAGAAGGATATTTTTAGAAATATTTTGTAAACATAAAACCTACGGTATAATTAAAATGATTAAAGTTATATGTGGTAAGAAAATATTCCGTGAATAATTTGGTCATAAAACTCAATTTACTGGGTTATATTTATAATCCAAGTAGAGAGACGTCGTTTTCATGGACATAATTGATATGTTTAAAATATGTGACAGTTACAAAGCGCCGGTCTCGGAGGGCGTAAAAAATAACCCATTTTAAAACAAATGGCCCTTTGGACCTATATCCTCTCATATAACACCCTCTACTTCAATCCACCATTTCTGTGATGCAGATGAGATTATACCCTCAAACCGGTACTAATTCCAAAGTCCACAAACTGTTGTAACTAACCAAAACTCTCAACAAGACGTTCATAGTTTTATAAAATTGTAATTAACTTATTCATTAAAAATTAAATGCAATTTTCCCAGAACCTAATTTATTACTTTATTTTGTACAATTTAGTTTGATTTCGCCTGTACAGTTTGCTGAACAAAATATTCCATACGGGTTCCCTGTGGAAATCAAACTGTGTGTGTTTATTTAAGCCAGTCTACAGGGTGTCACTAAATAAGTTTGAAAAATGTTACCATATTATTCTTTGGGATATTCTAAGAGAAAATGTTCTAAGTGACTGGCCAACGCTTTCAAAAAAATCCCGGTGCGTTCTGGATTGTTCCACATGATACAGCTATGTGATTCCTCAAATTTTCAATCGGTGTGGTATAAACCAAGGATTTAAGGTGATCCCAGAGATTCAAGTTTAGGGAACGAGGGGCCAAAGTTGTGGTTTGCTCGACCTACTCAACGATTCGGATAAACAGCATCCAAATGCCTAAGAGCAGTTAGGCTAAAATGTGCTAGAACGCCGTCATGCATAAACGTCATTTGATTTCTGATCTGGACTGACACGTTTTCCAGCAGTATTGGCAACTCCTCTTCAAGAAAATGGTCGTATATGTCACCAGTTAACCACAGCCACGGATGTTGCAAAGGAGCTTCCACTATTGCGTGTGGATTCTCTTCAGCCCATAGATGATTATTGTGAAAATTAGTAAAGGCTGTCGTGGAGCAGTTAGCTTCATCAATATAAAAGAACTTGTGCGAGAAATTGAGCATTTTCTGCAATCAGCCGTAGAAGCCATTGACACGAAACGACTTTTTACAGAAAAATATATGTATATAAAAAATAGCGTAGGAAATTGAAACACCCTGTAACTCCGTAACAAAGCATTTCCGGACATATGTTCCAGGAACTTTTTCTCTTAGAATATCCCAAGGAATAACCCGGTATTTATGTAGAAACACCCTATATAAGGTTTGCTTTTTAGTCTGTTGACACGGTACAATTCAGTTGTTGCAATTATTTATTAATTTCGAATGTAGATAATTAAAGATTTATTTTTGAATGCATAAAGTAACATCCGCAGAAATCACGAGCACCATGTACATTTCTGAAATTACTTTGCACCTTGATAGATTCTATATAATGTCCTTCGACATTTTACTAAAATAAATATGATAGACTACCTTAATGGGGTCTAGTTATCACTACATTGGAGTTTTTGTACCATAGCTAAACAACAGATACATTCAATCTACATTAAGACCAAACTAGATAAATTTAAAAGTACCTACAATATAGGAGTATGTAGAAAACAGTTTTTTTTAACTTTACAGCAGGTTAATAATAATAATGGTAAGGTTTTATACCCAATGAAAGAGTTTGCAGATTATCAAAACCAATTGTAAATTTACAAATCATTGTAATCTAGCTTGGTTAACAAACATTTCAACATTTTCAATTGTGCTTCCTCATCCATTAACCAATAAGTAGAGCAAGGTAAAAAAAGCAGAAACAGCAGCCGCAAAACCAAAAACAACTAAAACACTTTGACAGCTGAGGGATTTCTAACCTAACTTTTGAATTGTATATAATCTCCTGATGACGTATTTATGTAACGGAGAAAACAGTATGGTTTAGGTAATGCGCGTAATTTTTATTCATGTATCCCGCCAACTTTTGTATTTAGATTAAATGTTGCGTTTTTATATCTTCTTCTTCTTCTGTGTATAGGGCAATATTAATTACCTACAATGAAGTAGGTTCTATGAGTCCTATTTGCACGTATGCCATGTAGAAGGCTAACCTAACGCGTCGAACAGAGAAGAGAAATTCCCCTACATGGTTTATGATTGTCAAAGATGTTCGTATGACAACCGGGACCGACGACTCGACGTGCCCTCCGAAGCACGACCGGTTGCATATGTCACTATATTGGTCCACCCACCTGAGTACTCACCAGCAAGAGTTGTGCTGCACTACACGGTTTGACCGGCGCGGCGTCTGCATTGCTCCGCTATGCAACCGATCGTTTTATAGATATGAAGTAAAAACTTCAATGTGGTGATAGTTAAAGACCCTTACGGCAGTTCGTGGAGATTATTATTGTATTATATTTGAAAGAGCGAGATCTAGGGCGCGGTTTTCCAAGTATCTCTATGCACTTAGACCATATTTGGCGCATTGTACACCCTAACTAAGAATTTTGCATTTTTGGGGTAATTCCAACTCCAGTAGTGATTTTTAACGTTTCAAACGTCGCAGTGGCACGGGACCTACGGCTTTACTTCTTATCCGACAGAAGGCGCACTTTAAGATTTTTCCCCGAAAAGAAAAATATCACCGACCTCGGTCATGTTCGACCCCGCGACCCTTAGTTCTAAAGGCAAATGCACTAACCACTAGACCACCGAGACCGGCTACTTCATGGAGATTTATTTATCAATGAACTTGCAAGAAATTGTATAGAATCCATCAAGGTTTATCAAGTAATTCAAACGCCGACTTGTACCTAGTCCGAAAGACTTTAAATTGAAATAAATATTTTGTGTTGCAGCGTTATAAATAATTGTTGTAACTGCAGCTTAATTTGATAACTATTAAATAATTATAGTAAATACTGTAACCATATAGTTCCGGTAAAAACAACATCGAAAATGTAGTTGATCCGACTATAATTTTCTACACAATAATAATTTGCCTTGATTGCTGATAGTTCCTCAATATTCTCTTATTTAAAAAAAATTAACGTTTCAAATTGGAGCTCGAAAAGTGAGCTCGATAGCGAGTGTGATCTGAATAGGGCGAGATGGACGTACGTGGAGCATTTGTAACGCTCAACAATCTCGACTAGGAGATTGAAGTATTAATCATGGCTTACTGATATATTCCGGTGTTTGACCAAGCTCGTCTTTCGACAAGCGAGATACTATCCGGTAATCTATACGCCTCGTCTATCAGTCCCCATATCAGTAACCCATAACGGGGTCCTGCGCCCTCCATTCCCATCGCATGTTATCAAAATTGATTAGGCATTACAAAAAACCACATAAATCACCCCGTTTATGACTAGCTTACTGTTGGGAGTTAAACGAATCGAGTTAATGTGGGAATGATCAGCAGTTTGAAAGATGTCGTAAAACAGTATTAAGAGTTTCAATTTCAATAAAAGCTAATCATTTAGATTTTACACGTTCTTCGCTACTAATTTATTGGTATAATTGGTTGACTTACCTTAATTCTTCAACAAGCAATTCTTCATGCGACCATTTCCCAGTCAGAACGTGGAATGCGTCCCTAATACAGTGGAGCGAATAGCTGAAATAAGATAAATAGTTCTTAATTTATTTGAAAAACTAATAAGATTTATTAGATTTATTGGATTCTTTTATCGGATGACCGCAAAATATTACAGTTAATTTTTAAAATGCCACCTGAAATTTAAATAAAAGATTAGCATGAAATCTAAGGAATTTCGATTCCGTAAAGTCCAAATTCCTGAATTCGGGTACCTCTTGATAAATGGGTTTTCCGTAAATGGCTATTCATTTAAGAATTCCTAATGTAGTGTTTATGGAATCACAAAATATAAGCCTTCACGGTTAAAGTTTTGATGACATAAAGCCATCTAGAAGGTCCACTACATGTAATTAGTTTAGAATAAGTTAAAAATATCAGATGCTCGATACTGATCCTCCAAATACATGCAGTAATATTATTTAACATACCAGCAGCTTCTATTTGATTTATTTGTTTGATTCGTAGTTCTAAGTGCTACCACATAGTTGTCAAAAACAGACAGTAAGTGTAAATATTTTAAAATTTAAATCAACCAAATAAATTAAATAAAATATTGCGACTATTAATGTTATATTTTAATAACAATAATAAGACTCAATTTCAACAGGATTTATTTGCTGTTTGTGCTTTATACGTATTTCGACAAGGTAAATGTCATTTGCAAAAGCATTTAATATTGTAAATACTAATGTTATATAGGTACACTGATTAATTAATATGAAGCACCAATTAACAAAGTATGAATTATCATGATCAGCTTTAATTGTTCTGTTAACTATGCCATCGTCAACCTTTATTAGAAATTCGTTTCCTATAAAACCGTATTTTAAACCATTATTCTGAGCGAGAGATGAATAAATGCAGTGTCGTAGGCAATGTTGACAATCTAAAATTTGATATATTATATAACAACATCATAAGAACCTTAATATCACACTTATTTAAATCCTAAAAAGTACATGAAATGAACCAATTAGTGATCAACTAGCTTGCTCCTAGATCCTGGGATCGCGGGTTCAAACCCCGTTAGCTTGTCACGTTGGTAAAGTCTACTGTGTTTAAAACTACTACATACGAGGTCGGACAAATATATAACGCGATTGATCAAATACAAAGCATGTGAGGTAGCCATAGGTGAAAATACCTCCAGCGTCCTTCGAAGTAATCTACCTCGATTTCTACCCACCGTTGACATCGGCGATACAAGTCGCGGAAAGCCTGCTTAAACTTGTCACGCGGAAGTGCGTGTAGTTCGGTGGTAACATTCCGTTGAATGTCTTCCACGTCGTCAAAGCGCCTTCCCTTGAGGGTCAATTTCAGCTGAGGAAACAGCATGAAGTCCGCTGAAGACAGATCCGGCGAATAGGGAGGATGTTCTAAGACTGGGATATTTCTTGTCGCCAAAAACGTCTTCACAATCAAGGCAGAATGCACAGGGGCATTATCGTGTAAAAGGTGCCACTTGCCGGAGGCTGCGGTCGCACACGTCGAATGCGTTTTACAAACGCGTCGTGACACCCTTGTAGTACTGGCTAGTGACGGTGACACCCGGTGGCACAAACTCTTTGTAAACGATGCCTTGACTGTCGAAAAAAGTGATCAGCATGGTCTTGACTTTCGATTTTAGGAGACGGAATTTCTTTGGCCTGGGAGACGTCTTCGATCGCCATTCCATGCTTTGTCTCGTGCTCTCTGGATCGTACTGGAAGCACCACGAGTCGTGACCAGTAACAATTGAATCCAGAAAATTTGCGTCACTGTTGGCTGTTGCAATGAAGTCGCGGGAGGTGTCCACTCGATGCGCTTTTTGCTCAGCGGTCAAATTGTGCGGGACCTTCTTTTTCTTCAAATCCTTCTCCAAAATGGTTCTAATGGTTTCACGGTTAATACTCAGCTCCTGCTCCATCATTCTCAGTGTCAGTCGTCGATCTGCCGCCACAAGTTGTCGGACTTTTTCGATCGTTACGGGGTTTCTCGTTGTGATCGGACAACAACAAGAGCAAAGGGTGCTACAAAATAACATAACCTAGATAACAATACAAAACAAGTCCACATATTATTTGTGTATACTTGTGGAATGTACAATTACTAGCGTAATCCGCTAAGCCCAATGATTGAATCGGTAAGTTTTCAAATATAATAAATAAGTTGCGCGGAAATGGAAGATAAGTCCTTAATGAATCCAGCGCTCTAATATGCACGATATGGCAAAAATATTTAACCACCATTTCCATATTATTAAAGAAAGAAAATCTAATTTTACACTGGAAAAACTGTAGCAGACAAAACAATAATATCGGGACTCTTGCTAAAGGGAAACTGAAAATTACGGACTTTTCTATTTTAAATGCCTTATAAAATTACAGCCGAAATTTCAAGTTTAATTGCAAAATATAATTATAACCTGCGATAATGGAAATTCCACTTCAAAATACATATTTTTCTTTAGATTATTCGATGACGGAAGGAAGCAACCAATGTTTGGTTGTAAAGATAAATCCTCTTTTCATTTTCTTAATGAACCACCCTGTAGATTTTGAAAGTATTACGTTCCTGCAATATTTCCCTACACAAAAACATTCAACAGCATACAAGCAAGACAATTAAAAGTAACAACAGTAGGAGCAACCTCATCGGAGGCCATGCTTTGCTTACGCTGTTTACGTACGGTAGTATACAAGGTGATTGTAATAGTTATGCAAATATTCTAACTGGTAACAGAGGACGGTAAAATAACACGATTTGTCCGATAACGTCTTATACAAAAATGGTTAGGTTTCAAAAAAAAAGGAGGTTGTAATTGTTCTGAAAAAGTTTGATAGGTATTTTTGAAGAAAGTAATTAAAAACCAAAGAAGGGTTCCTTTTGAAAATACCGTAAAATAGATTTTACCAATGCTGAGAGGACTGATATGGTATTAATTTATAGAAAAGCCCGCGGGAATGCTGTACTTGCTCGAGATTTGTACGTGAACGTTTCCCTCAACGGCGACTGCCCAACACGCGAACCTTTGTGAATATGGTTCAACACCTCAGAGATTTTGGATCCTTTGCAATGGACAAACGTGATATTGGGCGGTAACGTGCGAATCGAATCCTCAATGCCGAAGAAAAGATTTTGAAGGAAGTGGAAAGCCAGTCGCAAATAAGTACACGACATCTTGCTAATCAGATAGGAGTATCCCAGTTTGTAGTCTGGCGAACTCTAGAACAAGGATTATATCCATTTCATATTCAAAAAGTCCAGGTTCTGAAACCAGGAGATCTACCTCGTCGTGTTCATTTTTGGGAATGGATTCAACATAATCAAGGTGAAAATCCAAATTTTGTGGCCAATATCTTAGCTTCTGATGAGGCTGGTTTCTCGCGAAATGGGGTTCATAACGCTCATTTAGAGTGATGAAAATTCTAATGAAATTCGAGAATGTCACTTCCAGCAATCATTTTCCAACAATGCCTGGATAGGAATCGTTGGACGGTATCTTATTGGTCTCTACGTTTTGCCCAGACGGTTAAATGGTAATGGTCACCTCTATTTTTTGGACTATGTTTTACTAGAGGTGCTAGAGGAAGCTCCGCTACATACGTGGCAGAACATGCTTTATCTCTATCATAGCGCTCCACCTCATTACGCTGCACAAGGGGCTGCTTGGATGAATAACATGTTCCCAAATCGTTGGATAGGCCATAATGGACCGATATTTTGGCCCCCAAGATCGCCTGATTTAAATCCTAGTGATGTTTTTTGGTATGGGGTTACATGAAGCAACTTGTTTATAATACTACAGTCGCCACAGTTAGAGAACTCCAGCGACGATTTAATAACGCTGTATTGCAGATTCGTCAACGTGCAGGAGTTTTGGAACGCGTTCGGAGGTCTTGGATACGCCGTGCGCAAGCTTGCATTGCCAAGACTGGTCAGCATTTTGAGCATCTCCTTTAGCGACTTGATTTTAATTGTAATTTATTTTATGATTTGGTTTTTCACAATCACAAATAAAATGTTTCATTCGTTGTTCATCTTTTCGTCTTTATAATTCAAATGAGCTTATTTATTAATCATAAACTTAAACTTTTGCGTTTTCTTAGTCTCAGTTTAAAATCCTCTGATTCAACTGATCACATCTCATAATCCAAAAGCTACGTGCTCAATTTCTATCATTCAAAATCATTGTTAATTATTCTTCTTCTGCTTTATCAGTACCTCTTTTACTCGGAGGTGTCGAGGTTTTCACAAAATGCCATCCATTATTTCCTGTTTTTTCTTTTAAGTAGGACCTGATTCCAGTCTAATTCTCTGTTCCTTACGATTTCTTTCATAGCAGCTGTCCACATTTTTCTCGGTCTTCCTCTTGATATGTTCGTGTCAACCCCCTTCTACCGTATTGCTTTTGGTAGCCTGTTATTTTGCATCCAGTTTAAGTGATCCACCCACCGCAGCTGGTTTCTTTTGATTTTTAGTTTTAGAGACTTGATTTCTAATCTTCTTCTGATCTCCTCGTTCCTAAACAGGTCCTGTTGGTTAAATTTTCTATTCGTCTTAGATACTTCATTTGGAGAGCTTACAATCTTTGTTGTTTTTTAAGAGAAGTACCCAGGATTACTGCTGTACGTTACTGTAGGGACACACACTGCGTTGTACACTGCTATCTTAGATTTCTTCAAATACACTTATTAGTGTTATATTAATATGACTTGGGTTTTTTCCCGATCACCACTGCAATAGTCTTTTTATCATTATTCCCATACGCCTCCGTAGCGTTTTACTCCAGATTTGAAGGTTTCGTTGGCGATCTCGAGCTAACTCTGCTAATAATAGTATATCATCTGCAAAGGCAAGGTGGGAGACGTACACTGGGATTAGGTTTCTATGACCTACTTGAAATTATTTGACTTGCCTTTCTTCATGGCTTCGTCCATAGCGATTATAAACAGAAAGGGATTCAGGATACTCCCTTTCTGACACCTACGCTTTGTTTCATTAGCTGCCAGTGCGCGTATACATTCTCGTGTAATGTCGTAGACACTTCTAATTTCTTCTATTAATCCCTTACTAACATATCTCGGGGCACACTGGAATTGTGTTCTAGCGTTTTCTCTATTGTTTGTCTTATAGTGAGTCTTGTATATTTCTATTTTTTCTAAAACCGCATTGATTTTCCTGGAGCTCGGATTTCCTTCCTCAATCACTGTTCCAGAACTCTAGTATACTACACTTAATAAGCAGATTACTCTTTAATTATCACAATCTCATACGTCCCCTTTCCTGTATATCGGTAGGATAATTTCTAATTCCCAATCTTTTGGGGTCTTTTTAGTTTTCCACTGCTTGTTTAGTACCTTAGTTAGCAATATAGGCCCTTCTTTCCCAAATACTTCAGTCTTTCTGGGTAGATTCCATCCGTCCCTGCAGCTTTGTCTAGCTTCAATTTTGTTAGTCTCCTAAAATTGTATAAAATAATAAGGATACCAATGGTACTATACGGAAGCGAATGTTGGACACTGGCTCAAAGTCAAAGGAAAATAATCTAAGCTGCAGAAATGAGATTTCTAAAATCCACTGCCGGATGTACGTGGGGAGACTATAAAAGAAACGACGAAATACTAGCCGAGCTTGGAATAACAAATATCTAGAAATTATGGACGAGTTTACACAAAACTGGTTAGTTGGTAGACCATGTTCTAAGAATGGAAGACCATAGAATTCGGATGGCGCTATACCACTGCAGACCCACAGGCAGGCGAAACGTAGTCAGACCAAGAAGAAGATGGGTAGATCAATTAGCATGAAGACTTAACAGGCCTCAAAAGCCTACACTTTGATGATGATGCTAACAAATAAAGAAGTGTTACGAAGGATGCAAGAAGAACGAAGCCTACGGATACAAATACACGAAAGACGAGACAGATTAGTGCGGCACATCATAATACACGAAGGAATATTAAGAATCATACTAGAAGTAATAATAGAAGGAAAAAACACGAGAGGAAGACCGACTATGGAATACATTCAACAGATAGTTAAAGTCACCAAAATTACATTGAACTAAAACGACTAGCGGAAAACTGGCAACAGTGGAATCTGCAACTAACCAATACAAAGATTGACCACAAAGAAGATCTATTTCATTGCTAGGTTTCTTGATTTGCGTCTCTTCCTTTTCCACATCCTCTGTTGTCATTAATGCCTAAAAATACTTTCTCTATCTCTCTATTATTTCTTCTTCTTTCGTTATGATTTTATATTTCTTCCTTTTTAAAATACTCGGCGAACCATGCTTCTTTTTTCTGTTACTTTTCAATATTCTACAAAACAATTTTTGGTTATTGCCGAAGTTTTCTTAGGTGTTCCTACCGAATTCTTCATACGTGATTTTTTCGCGTGCTTTACTGTTTCGTTCGCTCTTGCCTTTCGGGCTTTATACCCGCAAAAGTCTTCCTGATTTCGTCTACATAAATATTTCTTCCAATTCTTGCACTGCTATTATATTATAAGGAAACGCAAAAGCTGCGTTGAAACATTAATTAAGTGGGTTAAACAATCATCTAAACGTCCTAGTTTTATACATCGAGCGGTAGCTCAAGGAGATTGCTCTATAAATGACAGTGTCTCGCAAATGTTCCAAATCAACTATATCATTATTCCAAATAGATTTTTGTCTTTGTACTTAAAGGAGATTGATATGTAGGGAATACAAACCAACTTGCTCCGTACGTCGCAGATGCGTTTACGTCTAACCTCTACGGATGCGAACTATAGGATAAAGAAAGATTGAGACGCAGAGCAGGATCGCGGAATTAGGTATAGATTACATAGGAGCTGATACATATCACCCGGTTATGTTCATACAAGCTGTTGGTTTAACAACGAACAATCTAGTATATCTTAGGAACCATACAATATGTTGAAACAACGCTAGCGATAGTTAAAAAATGCCAACTTAGATACTGGAATTGTAGAGCATGCAAGAAGAGTTACTCTCACACATTAATTGTGTTGTGACCAATTTTTTAATGGCATACAAAATGTAATCAAGACTTTCTAAGGGACCGCTAATTTGGGATACACAATATTTCTCAATGCTAAACTCTTTCCATAACGAACAAAATAATACTTTTTATTATTTATGGAAAATCCTATATCCATAAATATTATAAATGTTCTAATAGGCATTAACAAAATCAGTAGACGTATTGGCGATCAAAACTGCATAAGAATATTCAGCAGAAATGTAATTTAAATAATTTAGCTTTTATGATAATCTTTACTTCGTGCTCTGTTTTATGAGCACTAGCAGACAGCCGTAAATGCGGACGATTATAATTAATGAAGGAAATGCAAATTGATGAAAATTTCTTCTCGGCTTTCTAAGTTAGATTTCGATATTCTAGCAAAGTGGGCATATTAAAGCGGTAGCGTTACTGAATAAAAGATTTATAGCCAATGAATATTAAAATATTGTTTCTTTCAACTAAAACTCATATACACGAATTTACGAACAATCAGCTTAAAAATGCTAATGTAGGCATTCTGCGGCTCATTAAATTTTAATTTAATTACGTAGGCAACGGTCACACCTGTATCCTGCTATACAATATTTTTAAATGGCCACATTTTTTATACCTACGACGGATACTGTTTCATATACATCACAAAGTGGCCATAAAGTATTTCTGTGGCATATTTCATTTTGGAAAGCGATTCATGCCTCGCCGTCCCACAACACGAAGTTACGTGTGCGAAACTGACAACTCTTCAGGAAGAGATCCCTACAATAGAAAGACAACGTCATAATAACGATGGCGTGCTCTACGGATTTCAGAATTCAGACAAACCGCATTTACAACAGTTTCTCGGTAAATGATACACTTGCCCGTGCACGCATTCGCAGTCCTGTAATTATCCTCGTTCTTCGTGTTTCCCGTGCAAAGTCCGATAGTCTCACAGCAGTAATTATCAGATCCGTTTATAAATTCAAACAAGAGCATTTCCGGTGTCTAGTAAATCTCTGATAGACAACATGCAATTATACCACCTACAGAAAATGGAAACAAAAATAACGGTTAACCAGTTAAAAATTCGTAGACAAAAATATACAAACAAGGCATCCGCATTTAGAAGTCCCCGGTCAATAATTAATAATTAAAATTTTTTTATCCAAATCCCTCACAAAATTTTTTATTTTAATTTTTTGTTGTAGATTTTTGAACAGATAACACTGGTCTGCATGAAAATCGGCCCTAACACCATTCCTGCTGATGCTTATGTAAAATGACCTCCTGAATCCGAATATGCCCCCGTTTTATCCCATCACCCGTCGTTTTCTGGGGAGGCCCCCCTCCACCTGTTTTGATCACTTTTCGATAATTTGGAGGGATGAAAATGATTATTTTAGTCTTTACATTTCTTCTGAGGGTCTAGAGGGGTGAAAAGTTCTAAAACATGAACATTTGTAGCAAGGAGGTAGATTTGGGGGGATTTGCCCCCTTAAATTGTAAAAAAAATCATTAAACATGATCGATTTTTCCGGTTTTTTCGCAATTTTATCACTTATTTTCTATATATTCTAGCTTCCAGCCCCCCTCATCCTCCCGCAAACACCTCTAAATAATAAAACTATATAGCAACAATATATAGCACAATAATAAAAATATATAGCAACAATTCGGAAGATTCACTGTACCACGCTGGCGTTCTCAATACCTCGCGCGCACTGGTTTGTACAGGAATTTTCGTGCTTTGACCAGTTTAAACTTGCATTGCTCTTGTCACTATAGTCGGCGATCAGGACAAGGATTGGGCTCCAACATTTTGCTTCACTACTTGTTACAGTAGCTTGATCAAATGGCTCAAAGGTACCCGTAAATCAATGCCATTTGCTCTGTGCATGGTTTGGCGCAAACCTCGCTATAATCTCACAGATTGTTACTTTTGTATGACTTCCACCGTCGGGTTCTCTAGCAAAACTAATTCAGTATCCAAATATGCCTTCAGCTCTAAGACCAGTTCCTCACAACGAATCTTTGCCAATCCTAGTGCCCCCAATAACCTATACTCTAGAGCCAGAAACGGATTTGAAAGACTTTGAGCCACAGCCTAGACCATAAAATGATACGTCCACCGATGACGAAGAGTGTACAGTTCATCGACAACCTCACCTCGTTACTCAGTCGGAATTGAATGATCTCATCGGGGATTTGGAGTTACCTAAGAGTAAATCTCAACTTCATGGATTTCAACTTCAGCAGTGGAATCTCTCAGAAAAGAGCGTAAAAATCTCTTCCTACAGGACCAGGCAGTCAACTCTGAAATTACTTTTTTCGGAAGATGAAAGCTTAGTGTTCTGCCCTAATTCAAATGCATTGATGTTAGAACTGAAGATGCCATGTGACCCAGACAAATGGAGACTGTTTATAGACTCATCAAAGACAAGCTTGAAAGTTGTTCTGTTGGCCAATGGGAATGAGTTACCATCAGTCCCGGTTGCATACCCTGTGGATATGGGGCTGTTTGGGGGTGGATAAAGGGGGCTGGAAGCTGGAATATGTAGAAAATAAGTGAAAAAATTGCGAACAAAAACGGAAAAATCGTTCATTTTTAATGATTTTTTTACAATTTAACGGGGCAAATCGCCCTCAAATCTAACTCCTTGCTACAAATGTTCATGTTTTAGAACATTTTACCTCTCTAGCCCCTCAGAAGAAATGTAAAGACTAAAATAATCCTTTTCATCCCTAGAAATTATCGAAAAGTGATAAAAATAGGTGGAGCCCCCCCCCCCGAAAACGGTGGGTGATGGGGGAAAACGGGGGTCATATTCGGATTCAGAAGGTCATTTTACACAAGAACCAGCAGGAATGGAGGCAGCGCTACAAAAAAAAATTTTTTTGCATACCAGTGTAATCTGCCAGCATAACATTTATTTAAAACTAAACTACTCAAAAATGAATAGAAATAATGTAATATAAAACATATATGTTTGTATTTGGCGGCTAATGGTCGTCTACTATTGATAATTAGAGCAAGCGGCAATGTTTAACGTTAAAACACAAAAAACAACCGATCCAGTTGCAACTGTTTAACCGTATTAGTGTCAAGTCGAGTTTGTGTGTTTGATTGAATAATCTTTCCTGCCTTCTTAAGATCTTTCTTTGTTCATTGTTTTTTATTTGTGTGTTACATTTGTGTTCTTAATAAGAAACAACAATGCAGAGAAACCATTTAACAATAGAACAACGAAATTTAGCCGTTGCTATGCAACAAAGAGGAGATCGCCAGGTCGACATTGCTAATATGTTAGGAACCACGTAGAGCATAATTTCACATGCCCTTTGGCGCCTTAGCGAAACAGGTACGACTGCAAGAAGGCCTAGAAATGGATCTCTTCGCATCACAACACCTCGTGAGGATCGACTTCTGGTAATTAAGGGAAGAATGCACCCCTTTTCAACTGCTTGACATATACAGCAAGTGCTTCAGAATGCTACAGGAAATCGAATCTCCGACCGAACTGTGAGAAATCGATTGTTTGCGGTAAGACTTACCTCATACCGTCCCCTAAGATGCCCTGCAAGAACTGTGCTCAACGAAGACACCGGGTGGAATGGTCAAGACGTCGTCTTCAAGAAGCGACACCGTAGGATGATATACTGTTTTCGGACGAGTCCACATATTGTTTCAGCAATGATAGCCGACGTCAAAGAGTATATCGTAGTCCCGGACAACGTACCTTACCTCAGTATACCCAATCAGTTGCAGCCTTTGGTGGTGGTGGTCTTATGGTATGGGATGGAATTTCTTAAGATGGCGTACTGCCCTCCATATCTTTAATGGTACACTAACGGGCCAACATGATGCTCAAGAGATCATTATGGACCATGTTCTGAACCGTCGCAACGCTGTTGGACGGGAATATTTTGTTTCTCTTGACGACAACGCATGGCCGCATCGTGGTCGGGTTGTTTTAGAGATGTTTCGAGATGAGGAAATACATCATCTTGCTCTTGGGACTTTTTGCCGGTACAGTGGCATGAAATTCCACAAGAACATATTGATAATCGCATTGAGAGTATGCCAGCAGGGTGCAGAGCAGTTACGAGGGTTACTTTTTATATTTCGGGATTAGAGAACAAAAACAAATATTTATCATCGAAAATGGTTTTATTGTTCTTCAAAATATTCTCCATGAAGATCAATACACTTTTGCATGCGTGTGAACCAATTTTCGAAGCAGTTTTTCCACTCCGATTGGGGTATCTGCAAAACATGCATTTTGAACGCATCAACCGCTTCTTCAGGTGTCGAAAAACGTTGACCTCGCAATTTATTTTTGATGTTCGGGAATAAAAAGAAGTCACGCATTTTTTCCTGTAACTCCTCAATTATGTGTAAACGATTGGTATATACGGTCGCGGACAAAATGGTGTGACCGTTTGGATAATTTACGGTAAATCATACGTTGTTTCTTAGTATATCCTTGGTTTGCAAAGTAAATCACATAACTAAATAACTATTCTATATTCTTCTATATTTTTGTATTAATTGTAGCATTTTAACCATCAACGATAATCATGGTTCTAAAATGTGAAAAATCGATTGAATCACTAATTTTGCCATTGTGACATGAAGAAAAATGGTCTTACAATAAAATAAAGATCATTTAAATTGGTCAGAAGATGGAGTGATTAAAATATACAATCGAACTAAAAATCCTATGGTAAATAAACAAGCTGGACGCAAAATAATTAAAAGTCAAAGGTAATAATAATTCCTAGGTTCAATTTAGCATAATCTTCAGAATTTATCGAACAATTGTAAGACTCTCCAAATCGAACCCAGTTTTAACGGCACCGGAAGTTCGGGAACAACTTGGCTTAAAATGTGTTTGTAACCACACAATACAGCAATGTTTAAACGATGCTGGACTGTATAGTTGGAAACCGGCTCGTAAATCGTGGATCTCAAAGAAGAACGTCCAAGAACGATTACATTTTGCCAAAGATCATCTTCACTGGACCACTGAAGAATGGAAAAAAGTTTTATGGTCTGACGAGTTTAATTTGCAATGATGGAAGTGAATATAAGTGCAATAGGATTGAATCCTAAATACACAAAAGGAACTGTGAAGTTTCGGGACGGGAATATTATGGTGTTGGCACCGCTTTCTTGGCATGGAGTCGGTCCAATTCATCGTGTTGTTGGCACAATGGATCAGCTGCAATATCGTGAGATCCTTTCATCGGTGATGTTGCCATTTGCAAAAGAACAAATGCCATTAGAATTTCTATTCCAACATAACACTCTGTACAAAAATAATGACATAAGGGTTATGAGGTGACCAGCGCAATCTTCCAAACTCAATCCAATAGGGAATTTGTGTAATGAGGGCGGAAGGCGGATAAGTGATCGCTAATTTAATCAGTCTGATTCACTGTTTAATGCAGTGGTTCCCAACGGGGTCGGTACCGCCCACCAGTGCGCGTTGAAGAGATCTAAGGGGGCTTCTTTGGTCCGAGGCAAATTTAGGGGGAGTTGAGGACCAACCGCCGCCCCCTGGGCAATACTCGCAAGAATGCGCTGAAAAGTTTGATTAATACTAAAAATCATCGAAGGCATGTTTAAACAAATAGTTCTAAATGTCTTTTAAGCAAGATCTGTCCGTATTAAAAGCAGGTATTGGTACATCATTATAGCTTTGTTCGTAATATCTTTTTGACTAGTACATGAACGACTCGCAGCGTGCGCAGTGCACCACAAGGAGCACCACAGTGTATGTGTGTGTGTGTGATCTTTCGGCTCGATCAACAAGGCTTATATTTACAAGTTTGCATAGGTCAGGACAAGATTAACACACGTGCTGAATATCGAATCTATGCGCTTGACAGGTTCATTAAACATTACACTGCAGAAGGAGTTGATAGAATTGTCAACAAAGAAAGAGTTAAAATTGATATTAAAAAATGGATATCAAGAATTTTGGCTTCAAAAGTGAATTCCAGTATTATATACGTCTTTATGGGCTGCATCAGTGAAGTTTTTCATTGCATTCCCATCATGACATTTAGCCGAAATAGGATTTAGCGTAGTCAGCAATTTACTAACAAAGAAAAGAAACAGATTGTCAATAGTGGAACACGACGATTTAATATTGCTGATGACACATATAGCACCAAACATCGAAAAATTAGTGCCATTACACCAATCTCAGCCTTCTCAGTAACGCTATTATATTAATTTTTTTAATAATATATATTTGTTAGTCTTTGAACAATACACCAATATTGTTAATATCTGTTAATAAATAATTTTCAAAATCTGCCCTTGTTTTTCAATATAAAATATAGTATACTTCACCTAAGAGGGCGGAATCGCTCTCTGAAAAAGTAGGCTATGACCCAAAAAAAAAGTAATTCTGTAATTGAATTTAATAGGAGTATAAGATAGAAAAATAATTACCAACAACTTTCACAACTTGTGTAAAAACACATTCGTGGTCACACCATTTTGTCCGCAACTGTATATCATTGTTAACGTGTCCTAACATAAAGTACTTGAAATGTGTTAAGTCGGGCGGTCACGGTGGCCACCTATTTCTACTTATTAGTCTGTCATCAAAAAATGAGACAAGCACTAGCTGCGTAAGCTGTTACACTAACTTGCTGGAAAAACTGAAGCTGAAATTCATCATCTTAGAGTTAATCGACAAATGGTCTTCAAATAGTTGTTGTGAACAGCCTTTGCTGTTCTCATTACAAAAAAAATTTCCAATTATTCCCAAATCTCAATTTTAAAGACATCTAATAAGGGCTCTAATGAGACCCTCCAGAGCAAAGTTTACTATAGAATATTAAGTATTTTGGTCAACAATATTGAAAAATTAATGACACAAGAAAAGTCCTACAGAAAACAATGGCGAAATAGGTCACCAAGTCGGTAGACTGACGTAATTAGAAAACTACAGAGGGGCAAAAAAGGCATATGGACCACTGCCAACCGTGACCAATAAAGGAAAACAGTAAAAAGAGCCATTTCAGGCTTAAGAAGATCAACATTCATAATCACTACATGTCTATCAAGATGGCAATATTTCGGTAGAAGACGATATTTATGAGGATTTTCGGTTGTCCACATACCATAGTTTCAGAAGTTTACCTACTCACTAAGATGGAACCATGCTTCATCGCTGAAATATGTAATATACAATACCATCCGTGCCTTTCAAAATCTGCTGGCAACAACTATTGAACGAATGCCACTTTGTATGGATGTATATGTAGTACTTTTTTTACCCATCTGAGACGAACCGTATGAAAGATCTACAATGTAAATGTTCAGTAACTCAGTTACAAGAACAACATTATGTTTATTATATATTTGACGAAATAAACATCTTAGTGATTTATTTTGCATGCATCCACTGTTGAATATTTTGCACAATGTCTACCGTACGCACAAATGCCCTACCCTACCCTTATACTTTCCTTTACTAACGCTACCTGTTTCGTGTTGCCGTTGAACCATGTACAGCTTTGTTGCGGAGTTGCTCTCAGAGCTGACTGGAGCAAAAACGATGTGAGAACTGCAAAACACCCTTTTGGTCACCTTCACCGGATCGAACGTAGGCTTCAAAAATGAATTTATCTTGCTCTACTGTGTACACAACGTTACACTTTGTAATTTAATTGCCTTACTTAATAACATACCCGATTGCGATCTTTTAATCGTGATTAAATTAGATTAGTATTATAAAAAAACAGATACCCACGTAACTAAAGCCATAAAAATGCACATGCACGATGGCCTCGGATATGTAACTATGGACAAACAACAGCCTAGTATACAAAACGGAACGTTTTGGTGATGATAATGGCAGTAAATAAATTGCATAGTAAAATCTACCACAGATGTACTAAATAGGCAATTACAATAAACTACTTTATAACAAAAAAATTACATAAGATAAATGTACCCTGGTAGTACTCTCGAGATGCATGTTTTTAATCAATACACCCACTTTGTACAATTACAAATATAATTTAAAAATATGTATGAAATTCTTAATTTATTGATTCTACTATCATTTTGCCTGAACAATTTTGAAATCTACAGATATATGTACCAAAGAAGGAAGTAGTTGAAACATTTAGTTTTCCCTAGTTTCTGCATATGAAATATTCATTTTTTACTCATTTTCCAAATATATTAAAATTCCAATAATTAAAATAAAATAGAAGTAATCTTAGCAGTGTCAGCCTCCGTGGTGCACTTGCCTATATATCCAAGAGATACGGGTTCGAATCGATAAGAAGTAAAGCCATAGGTCCCGTGCCCCTGCAATGTGTGAGTAGTTGAAATCACTACTGGGGTTGGAACTACTCCAGCTAGGCAAAATTCACGGGTAGGGTGAGCAATAAGCCTATGACTGTAGGACATAAAGATGCTTTGAAAACCACATCATAGATCTCGCCCACACAAAATTTAAAAACAATCCTAAAAGTACTTACTGTATACCTAATATTTGTTGGTAATATACGCTAAATATACAAACGTCGCATTTAAATACTACCAAAATATGTAAATCATATATTTATTTTTGTGATATCTTTGACATTGTTAACTAATACCTGTTTCATCATAGAAATAATGCAATATTATAAAAAAATTTTTGTAATTGCGGCTAAATGTTTGAAACAAATATTTCTTTCCGAAACATTAGGAAATATTCATCAACTTACTGAATCTATATTTATTTACTAAATATTTCTTATATTTATCATCACACATATACTGCAATATCTTGCAATAAGCGATAAAATATTGAGAAATTCTAAGGAGTTTATTGATACTGTTTATATAAATTTCTACAATAAAACAACAATAACCCTCGAAGATAATAAATTTCTTCAAGGGACTACCTGTCAAGATGTATCTTATTCGAGCGACTTGGTTTCGGAAATTATCGTCCCAAGAGCTTTTGCCCAAAAATCCTTTTCGGAAACAGGGTCGTTTTAGTCTACTTACCATATAAAACTTAAAGCATAATTTCTGTAATGATGTTAGACAGTAAACCGCTACTATGTGATCGCATACAAGATAAACCCAAGGAGTGCATCTTAAAAAGGGGCTTTTATTCATATTACAAGTAATACCTGCATTTGTGCTGATGGCAATGAAATTAATGCACTCAGTGTATGTTAGTCGTGACTAGAGTTTGCCCTTGCTCATCCGCTGATCCTAGCACTGATAGCGCCTGTGTCGTTGCCCTGCTACAGAATTTCATGACTCATATGATAATGAGATAAGATGCAAGTGAATTTAATTCTTGCTTTAACGTGTATTACTGTCCAGTCCGATCCTACCCGCATTCACGACTGCTGGGAAAAATTAACTCCAACAAGACGATTAGGCAACGGTGCCAATTCAAGCGTGAAAGAAAAATCATGCTGGTAGAATTTTTGTAATTTTTTAGTTGAGTTAAAAGACATTTACCAAAACAATTCTATAGCATATATTGTTCTATAAGAGTTATTAAAACATGCTTTTACTACTAATAAAAATATAAAATAAACGAATACCCTTGCTCAAACTCTGACTACTTTTGTGAGATCGGTTACATGTTCAAAAACACAATGTATAAACGTTTTATCTCTGATGTTAATATTCTCATTACTTTCATTGCCTTAAATAATACGAAATTAAACCAAAAGTAAAGCAGCGTATAAATGTTCACAGTTTTAGTAACAGAGGGTGGCCAAACAAAGATCAACCCGTTGTTAACTTCTGCGCAGGACGCTGGCGCGCACATAGTGCTTCTCTCAGTCGTCATGGAGCAACGAGTGAATGATACTGTAAATTACGGGAAATACCAATAATAACTTATAAAATGTTGAAAACTGCACAGTGTCGTAGTACTGTGTTTGAGTGGTTGAATGATGAACGTGAGGATGCGGCAACGGGAACACTAGAACCGGATGTCATTCGACCACTCAAAATGCGGATTCGGTCGCAAAAGTTTGTGAAATCGTGGCAACAGATCGCCGAATGACCCTCCGAATGATAGCAGATAGTTTAACATTAAAAGAAAATTTCAGAAAGAGGAATATTTGTGTAAATTTCCCCACGTCCCATTCTTATGGACGTGTAAAAAACACAGAGGAGTTGCAAGAAACGGGGACTTCGTCCAGACTTGTCGCGACAATGCATATTTTCCTAACTGCAACGTCGCTGTTGATGTGTCATTGATGTTTCAGTACGATCCTGAAACAAAACGCGAGAGAGCATGCAGTGGATAGGAAAATCATCCCCAAAAAGCAAAAAAAGTTTCATTTGAAAAAATGCAGAACCAAAACCACACTCATTACCTTTTTCTATAAACAGGGTACCATCCATAAAGAATTTGTGCCTCAAGGACAAACAATAAATAGTGAATTCTATGTTGAAGCGATCATTGCACCACATTTCTGAAGTGCGACCCCAAGCTTCAAGAAAAGGATAAGTTCTTGTTGAATGACAACGCAATGTTGAAATCAATCATCCGCCCTATTCACCTGACTTGGCACTGGCAGGCTTCTTTTATTTCCCAAAATGAAAACCGTTCTCAAAGCGAGACGATTTCAGAGCGAAGAAAAATTTAAGAAAAATGTAAATGCCGAATTGAAAGCAGTTCCTTCAGACGCCTTCACCGACTATTTGCAAAAACTTTCAAAACGTTGCTATAAGTGTACTACAGTAAATAGTGATTAATTTTAAAAAATATCAAATATTTTTCGTGTAGCTTAACTTGTGTTTTCTATTTAGCAACCTTTTCTCAGTTATTCTTTGTCGAAAATTTGCAATAATCTCTTTCGGCCCTAGCTTTGCAACTAACTAGTTTCAAATGTAGAAGAGTTCAACCAGGTTTTCTTATTGGCCCCTCTACCAATCCTTTTCAGCGAAATTTTTTAATAAATTTTTATTCTAAAAATGTAAACACTACATCAATAGAATTAACGTTTACTGAGTAACAGCGCATGCAACTCAAAATTTCAACATTTACAGAATGCTTTCGGAGAGCCAAAAACTATAGACAGAGAGTTTATGAAATATCTTAATGTTTAGTAAATTTAATTGAGGGAGTGATATAACAATAGTTTTATAGCGTCATGACGCCTTTGGAAGAGTACTACGTTTGCTATGACCTATAGCTATTAGCGATCTTCTCTCCTCTCCTATGCCTGTATTGCGCGACTAAAGTGCCACAGACATAGACGACCTACCTACCTACTTAACATGGGCTCCGAAACACGGGAAGAGCAAACACTTCTTCCGGAGAAGATTTACTAGGCAGAATACCTCGCTGGTTTACCATTGCCTTGGGAGGGAGAGCAGTCGTTAAAAATTCTATGTTCTAATACTGGGAATTGAACCCAGGATCTTCAACTTAGAAATCTAAAACGCTATGTTACCCTAGGTAGTATTTAAGGCTGAGGCGACCTAGAAACCGATATTCCCTTTGAGAAAACCACCTAAATATTAAGGCGGTTCCCGGGAATTGAACTCGTCGCAACCCTCGATTATACATACAAGGCTAAGCGATCTCTAGAAAGGGAGTACTAAGTTACGAATTTTCAACAAGTGGCCGTAGTTTAATTTCGGCAAAACCATTGCTGGACTGTTATAATATCTCCTTCTTTCAAACTTATACGGATATTTCACGAAACATTATAAGTTATTTCTATTTTTCTTTCGAAATCTCTAAATGACAAATTTCATGCAAATAGGGCCAACTGTTACGGAGATATCCACAAAATCAAATGATATGGAAAACTACTTAACTGTTGCATATTTGCAAGTTAAATTGCAATTCTAGATGTGTCTACAAGGGCAGCCTTTTAAGTTTTTACAAACGACCACTAGATGACGCTATTGAGATGTGTCATTACTATTTTCGTAAAACTTGACATTTGTTAAACAGTGGCAGCTTATAAACTGACCGAGTAGTTTGTTTACAGTGAGCGTTTAAAAAAAGCAATTTGGTGAAAAAAGGAAATTTCACGTGAAAGTTTTCGTTGGATGATTTTTCACGATTTTAGTAAAGGCCTAACTCACCAACAATGCATAGAATCGCTTCGTTCAACTTTTGGTAATGAAGTACCATCAGAAAAGACTGTTTACAATTGGTTTGCAAAATTTCGTCGTGGGCGTGCGTCTGTCAGTGATGAATTTCGTGAAGGTCTACCAAAATCGGTTGTTATTAAAAAAAACAGATACTGTGCGGAATATGATTGAAGAAGATCGGCATGTGACTTACAGTGAGATAGAGGCATCCTTAAGCATATCGAAAACTGGAGCACATTCGCCTTTGCATGAACATTCAGCTGTAAAAAAGATCTGTTCCCGATGGATTCCGCATAATTTGAGCGAAGCTCAAAAAAAGACTCGTGATAATTGCTGTCAGAAAATGCTCAAAAAATTCGACCGAGGAACTGCAAAATCCGTATACAACATCGTAACAGGCGACGAAACTTGGCTATATTCGAATGAACCGGAAACTAAGCTGGACATCTCCAGATAGGAACACCACCAATCAAATTCATCATATACTGATGGATACAAGACACGCGATCCAAAAAAGAAAAAAAGCAAGAGACACAATGCTACAAACGAAAACAAGAAGTGCAGTGGCAAACTATAACGAGAAAAGGAAGAGAAGTAATAAAATATGCGGACAGAAGAAGAGCCATTTATGGAACGGAGAATTGAAGAAATGGAAAAATATCATACAGAAAATGATAGGGGAGATTTATATAAATCAGTAAATGACACCAAAAAACTATTTCAGCCTAGAAGCAACATGTGCAGAAACGATAGAGGAGAACTGGTGTGTGATAAGAAGAAAATCCCAGAAGTATGGGCAGAATACTTCGAAAAGTTTTTCGATGGACCACCAGAAGAAGAGAACCAAAAACAAGAACAGAGAACTGAAAGAGGAAATATACGTGAAAACATAGAAGAGATAAGAGAAAGAAATCAACAAGAAGAAGAAGTAGAAGAACCAACGATAGAAGAAGTGACAGAAGTTATCAAAAAATTAAGAAACAATAAGTCTCCTGGAAACAATGATATCCCAGCAGAACTGATAAAATATGAAGGCAAACAATTAACAAAACACATACACGATCTCATCCTAAAGATATGGAACGAAGAAGTCATACCTGCAGAATGGAAAGTGGGTATCATCTGTCCAATCCATAAAAAAGGGGACAAATTGAAATGTGAGAACTATAGAGGCATTTGCCTACTATCCGTAACATACAAAATACTGACGCACATATTAAACACACATATAACGCCACTAGCAGAGAAGCTGATGGGAGAGTACCAAGCCAGCTTCCGAAAGAATAGATGTACTACAGACCACATTTTCACTAGTAGAATGATCCTTAAAAAATGTTGGAAACACAACATTGTATGTATCAACTTTATATTGATTATCAGCAAGCTTACGATAGTATAAAACAGAATCAAATAACAGTGGTCATGCAATAATACGGAATCCCAGACAAATTAATACGACTAACAGAAGTAACAATGCGAGATACTAAAAGTAAGTGTAGAATTGATGGAGAGATGTCACGAGAGTTTAAAATACAAAGAGGGGTGAGACAAGGCGACGTTTTATCACCACTTATATTCAATCTGGTACTAGAAAATATTATACGCGGCCTAGAGATAAACCAGGGAGGCACAATTTATAACCGACAAGCCCAGATACTAGTTTATGCAAATGACATCGCAGTGCTAGGCAGAAACAAGAGAATAGTAGAAGAAATGTTTACCCACTTAAATACAGATGGACAACGAATTGGTCTAAAAATAAATGATACAAAAACCAAATATTTAGAAACTAGTAAAAACGATATGCACGAGAATCTAGAGATAGAAGACAAACATTTCGAAAAAGTACACGAAGTTAAATATCTCGGAACTAATATAAATAGCACAAACACCATTGAGAACGAGATAACATCGAGAATAATGGCTGGGAATCGATGTATGCACTCATTAAATGATATTATGAAAAGTAAGTCAGCGACCAAAAGCTGTAAATTACGCTTACATAAAACATTAATACGTCCAGTGGTATGCTATGGATGTGAGGCTTGGACACTAAACAAGAAACTGGAACTTTTAAACAGATTTGAACGGAAAGTGTTAAGGAAAATACATGGCCCAGTTTACGACCAACAGCTAGGAGGATGGAGAGCTAGAAGGAACCACGAACTGGTAAGACTACGTGACGGTCCCAATATGATAGGATGGATAAAGAAACAGCGTATACGATGGTTGGGACACCTGTGGAGAATGCCGGAATCGAGAATAGCAAGAAAAGCACTAACACAAGTTCCAACGGGTAGAAGAACTAGAGGAAGACCCAGAAACCGGTGGATGAACAATGTATCTAAAGATCTAAAAAGTCTAAGAATACGTAACTGGCCTAACTTAGTCCAAGATAGACAATAATGGAGGATGGTGGTACAGCAGGCCGAGGCCCTACATGGGCCGTAGCGCAATCATGTGTGTGTGTGTGGAAACTAAGCAACCATCCACTGTTTGGTTGTTCGAAGATGAACCGAATTCCACAAAAGTTGTTCGTTCGCGAAAGACTTCCAAGAAAATGATCGCTTTTTTCTTCGGTTGTACTGGACATGTCGCAACCATTCCTTTAGAGGACCGAGGAACAGTTAACACTGAATGATATCAACAATTTGTTTGCCAGAAGTCATCGACGAAATCAGGAAAAACAACCGAGAGAACGTCGCATCATTCTTCATCACGACAATGCCAGCTCTCACACAGCACGTCAAACAATTGATTATTTGAAGGAGAAAAACATCGAATTAATGTCTCATTGCCCGTATTCACCCGATTTATCGCTTAACGACTTCTTGTGTTCCCGAATGTCAAACAAAAAATGCGTGGACAGCGATTTTCATCACCTCAAGAAGCTGTTGAAGCCTTCAAACACCATGTTTTTGACATACCAACATGTTTCGAGAATTTGTTTGAACACATGCAAAAGTGTATAAATCTTACACGTGAATATTCTGAAAGCAATAAAACAGCTCGTCAAAAAAAATTTTTTTTTCCTAGTTTTTGTAAAAACTTAAAAGGCTGTCCTCGTATTGGCATAAATTTGTGTTCAATTTGGTGCAATTACCGCCAGGAACAAAGCCAAACAACGCTTCTCTAAAACCAAAGGATATTAAATTTTATAAATATCCTAACTACAGTTCTGTTATACCTAATTATTTGCAAAAAAATTATAATTCACGTTAGTATTCAACAAAATAATTTATTCAATGATTTACAATTTACGCACGTTTTGGATGATGTGAATAAACGCTACTGTGAGGAAAAGCAGAAAATGTTATTGTCGTTAAAAATTCCCATAAGATTAAGAAACACTTTTTCCAGTCATAATCAACCATGCTATAACACAGGGATGTGCCTGAAAAAAATTACTTTTGCTGCAATTAAATAAACTACCATAAACATTGTTTACGTAAAAGGAAGTTTTAATTCAAAATTTAAAGACGTCTTGAACGCCATCTTAGTGTTGTTTAAAAAGTCTACTGAGTAGTTAACTCGTGGAAATGAACTTCAGAGACTATTAATCCAAAATATATGAGATACTATAATATTTCAATATATCGCATTAGTAGAAGTTTTAAATCCATGTAAATAAATAAATTCAAATTTCATTATCATTGAAAAGCTGTACTAATAACTAACACAAACGTCAGTATAAAATTAAAATAATCATTAAAAATGCAAAGTTATTAAAATTAATACAAAACATCATAAACAACTAAGGCTATGAACTGCATCGGCGTCATTCCGTCTCTTTCGGCCATCAATTGCCTGGATTCTGAGAAACCTGGATAATAATAAAGTAGAATTTTGATTTCAAATATTAATAACATCCGCGTTGTCAAGGTAGAAATTTAGACAATATCACCAATCGTTTCTATTCCAACCATATATCACTATTTGATAGTAGAAACGCGTCCAAGGCAAAACGAAGTCGCATGCCCCGCCTTTTCTAAATTCATTTTGAAATGCCTTAATAATTAGCGGCCATAATTGCTATTATATTTTAATAGCGTTGGCTTCCAAGCCATTTGGCTTAGAATTCTAATATCTATACATCAATTCCAGCCTCCCTACAATTTACCATAATATAGTAACTTCATATCTAATAAACCACGCCAGCAGCTCCTAACGGTGAAGCAAACGTAAAAAGGCAAAAGCAATTACAGTCGCTTAGTTTTCTCAGCAGAGTGCAATCACATAATTTGCAAATCCGGGCACTTGCTTTCCGTCTACGATCGCACTGCACCACGGTAAATGTCACGAATCGGCCAAGGCGTGATTGTTGCGGAAAAAACGCAGCCGGGGAAAAATTGCCACGAACCATAACTGTAGAGACTCTTGTCAGATTGTTCCCGTAATTAGTGTGGTACTGACATTGTTCTCTTCTCAAATAAAATGCGCAATTACGTAATGCTGCGATTTTGAAACGCGATTATACAGGAATTGCAGCAAACGTGCTCTGCGTTGCGAGATAAATTAAACTAGTTAAATTTTCTTTCAATTTCGAAACTAAAAGGGTTTCCAATTAAGTATCACAATCAACCTGTTGTGTGTGAAGATCGGAATTTTACTTCTAACTGGTTCACCTTATTTTATTTTCATATAGTTTACATGGTTGCAAATGGTTTAAATTTTTTTATCGCATGCACGAGTACAAAATCTATACAGGGTGTCCACCCAATGCGCATTTTCTCAATATCTCCCATATTATCGAAGTTATAAAAAAAGTGTAACAACAGAAGTAATTTACAATGACTTGCTCTTATAATAAATCAATTACAAGAGTAGTGAAGCTACGTATCTACAGAACGGTAATAAGGCCGGTAGTGCTATACTCGTATGAAGTGTGGACCTTAAAAAAAGTGATCAAGTGGCTCTAAGGGTGTGGGAGAGAAAGGTGCTAAGAAAGATAAAGGGAAGGAAGAAAATTGACGGCCGATGGGACAGAAGAACCAACAATGAACTGAAGGCTCTGTATGGTGAAGCTGGTATAATTGGGGTGATTAAAGCACAAACATTACTATGGTTAAGGCACATCATGAGAATGCCGAAGAAAGAACCCCTAAAAAGGTACTTGACGCGACGCTCGGGGGAGCACAAAGAAGAGGACGGCCAAGAAAGAGAGGGTTCGCGGAGGTGATGGAGAACCTACGAAAAATGGGTGTTGGAGACTGGAAAAGAAGAGCAAGCAACCGCAAAGAGTGATAGCATATAGCCAACCAAGCCATGGGATTATTGGACCTGTAGTGCTACTGTATATATACAGGGTGTTCAAATTGAAGTCGGCACTATTGCCAACTTTGTTGCTACTAAAGATACGATGTTGGTTAAATTACCAAAGTAGTAGCGTTTTTTCTTCCGATTACGATGGTAAAATTTTAAAAACAATTGAACTTCGGGTTTTCGAGATATTAAGAAAAACAACATTTTTTTAAATGGAACACCCTGTATATTTTTGCACATTTTAAACGATCATTTAATTTCAAACAAAATTTATTAATACATAAATACCCTAAACTTACAAATAAACGAACTGCAAGCATTTAAATGTCGATTATTGGAAAATAAAAGAAACACATTTTATTATCATCTATCATCTAATATGAACAAAAGATCGCTGCTCGATTTATTTCTATTAGTTTTAAACTTATCACAGATAACTAGGACAACAACAAAAGATACATAGTACCTGTCAAGATTATAATATTGTAATCAACGTAAGTAGCTATTTGAATTTGCTTTAACAGTGGCATTCACACATTTAGAAAAATGTGATATGTTAGAATGTTACATAGTTTGTCAAAAAATTCCCATCGTGCTCTCGAACATTATAATGCGTTATTTCCCGGACGAATCTTGTCTAATCGAAGATATTTCTTGATCCTATACCGAAAGTTTAGGTCAAATAATAAAGTGTTCGCTAAATCTGTTCCAAGAAAACGATTTATAATTAATGAAGAAGCTGAAACTAATGTTATGGCATATTTCGAAGCGTTTCGGGAAAATTCAATAAGGGAGTGTAAGCGTGATCGTGGACTGTGTCTGGGAACTGTTCATAATATTTAAAAAAAGAATAAGTATGTACCGTATAAGTATAGACCCACTCAAACTTTAATGGCAGGTGATCAAGAAAGACGTACGGAGTTTTGTCGATGGTTTGTTAATTGCGTTAGGCGCAGTCCGAACTATTTACGTTTAATTTTGTGGAGTGATGAAGCTAATTTTTCTAATTGTGGTATGTTTAATCGAAAAAACCAGCATTACTAGAGTCGAGAAAATCTTATGCGTAACCATCCTCATAATCCCCAAAGACGTTTTAGTGTAAATGTATGGTATGGCTTAATCGGGGGAAGAATAGTTGGGCCTGTATTTTACGAAGGTACTCTTACAGGTGAACGATACGCAGAACTGTTGCAAAATACAGTAGAGGAGTTTTTAGATGATCTCAATGTAGCTGATCGCCCACAAGTTATTTTCCAGCAAGATGGTGCACCATCGCACAATTCTCACACTGTTGCTGGTTTATTATCAGAACTTTTTCAAGATCGCTGGATAGGTACACGTGGACCAATATTATGGCCACCACGCCAGACCTTACACATCTGGATTTTTTTTCTGGGGATTTTTAAAAAATGAAATTTATAAAAATCTCTATGAAAATACGAATGATCTTCAAGAAAGCATCAGCAATATCATAAACAACATCGACGGACGAACCATCTTAAAGGCTGTTAGAATGGTGTACAAACGTGCTCCAAAATGCATAGAACAAGACGGACATGTTTTCGAGCACATGATCTAAGTTTTTTGTTTGTTTTTACTCTTTTAGTTTAATACTAGCTTTCCCTTTACGTCCTTATAGTTGTTTTAAGTGTATTAATTATTAATTAAGCAAAGTGTATTAATTTTTCGATAACTAGCCAATGTCAACATGATTTTCCTTTAAATGCTTGTAGTTCGTTTATTTGTAAGTTTAGGGTATTTATGTATTAATAAATTTTGTTTAAAATTAAATGATCGTTTAAAATGTGCAAAAATATACAGGGTATTCCGTTTAAAAAATGTTGTTTTTCTTAATATCTCGAAAACGCGAAGTTCAATTGTTTTTAAATGTTACCATCGTAATCGGAAGAAAAAACGCTACTACTTTGGTAATTTAACCAACATCGTATCTTTAGTAGTAACAAAGTTGGCAATAGTGCCGACTTCAATTTGAACACCCTGTATATATATATATATATATATATATATATCCAGTGGATAGCAATAGGCGAAAGGAAGGTTTACTATTTCAAAATAGTGGAGAGCTTTGGAGATTTTTTTCTTTGCATAGGTACTACAAAATACGTTAACAGTAAGTAAGTGTATTGATCTGAAATGTTAAGTTTTTCATTTGAACTTCCGCCGATGTGGGATCAATTAAAGGGGGATATGGGAATTGGGTTATTCTAAACTGTTGTATTAATAACAGATCTGCCTAAAAATTAATCTTCGTCCAGAGTATCGTGCAGGCACCAATGATTTTATAAGTTATACATCTTCTTTGTTGTAAGTGACAGAAGCGGCATTCCATTGAGCTCTCCCATATTAATCGGTATTTGACTATAACGTATTAGGCACGAATATATACTTGTCTATGGTACAGATATCAACCTCGCAAACATCCGTAAAAGTATTTAAAGTTTTTTTTTTGGAAAAGTGCCAAATACACCACCGAATTTTTAAATTGTTACATACTTGCTAAAGCTGTGAGTCTCTGAAGTTGTATTATTAAAATCTAGGTTACTTCAGCACGATTAGATGCAGTACAGACAAATTATTTGTGTACCTGACGCGAGAACACTTTCTTTCTTGCGGTATCTGTTTATTGTATTTCATTATACATTTGATATACATAATGATACATACATACACGATTTTAACAACCATTTTACAACTTGTAGGTTTAAATTTTCAAAAACAAACAAATTGAGTTTATTACCGACTGTAGGAAAAATGAAACAGTTTTTCGCTAGTTATAAATTTAAATAGTTAAAAAAATGGTTGGAATGTTTAAAATTCTATAGTGAAAGAAAGATAGTAACTTTTGGAATATATGTCTACGGAGGGAAAGGTTATCGGGATATTATATCGGCATCACAGTTTAATGAAAATTATTAAATAAGCTTAGTCACGTTTATTTAATTCTAATAAAAAACAATTATTTTTAAATCAATTTCA